>LJZU01000083.1:0-53883 GCA_001513805.1 Davidsoniella virescens
GGGGGGGTGGGGGGTGCTGATACCAGCTTTTCTTCTTGTCTTCTTGTTCAGTGGCCTGGACTGGATCTGACGGTACATATAGATAGACAGGCAATCCTGACAAGGGAACAGAGTTAGCGAGACTCTGTTTACGTCGGTATCATCGCTGATTCGGGCATCCAAGGAGAAGCTTAATTAACGACGCAGTACTGTAAAGTAGCAATACATACAGATATAGTACAATATCTGTATAATAGTCGTCGCCTCTCTGACTAACGGGGGTGGGGTGATTTAGCTATCTCACCCATCAGAAATAAAAACATGGAAGAGACTAGGCGTGAAGTTCTTATTACGGAATCATGGCAGTCCAAGTAGCCTGTACGTACGCGGCCTGGGGGTGTCTCATTTATTTTTTTCCCAAATGAACCAAAAAAGAAGAGAACGACAGAGTGCGAAGTGCAGTGCCAAAAAGGCTTAGGGGCAGGAGTATTAGTACAGAGGTACACTAGCCCAGGAGAGGCTTCTGCAGAGGCTTCTATGCCGCTACTAGAACACTAGGTTTACTGGGTCTCTAGGTCGCTAGGCCAGCCGGAAAAGCGCTACAGTGACAGATACAGAGCCGCCTTCGACGTAAACCTCCTCGTACGTATTGTGGCTTGGCTTTCAGTCCGCCGAACGATGTGTTGATGGGCAATTAACAATGAGAAGATAAGCAACCCTTAGCGTTTAGCTAAGCTAAATAGCTGATATACAATCTTATCGTATTCAACAGCTAGTTTTGCACAGCCGTTTTGATATCGCAATCAGGCAAGAAACCAGATTTCTATATGATGAGCTACAGTACTCTAATAGCCTAAACCCTACATTGACATGAAGTGACCATGAACAGTTCCGAGTCCACTTTGCGCAATTTACATTAACGATCTTCGCTCCTTGTTCCGTTGGGGGGTTTTCCTTTATTTTTGCCTCATCTCTAAGGTAAATAACAAGAAACGGAAAATTCAATTTGATTGAATTCGACAATAGTGACCTCGAACAAAAATCCCCAAAAGAAACCTATTCTTGTAAATCAATATGAGAAACACACTAAACTCTTTGGTCTGTTAGAGCAGGGCTGCCTGCTCATTGTCGTCCATATAGCAGCTAGCAATCTAGCAAAGTCTGTTCCCCTTCCTCTCCCCCAAAGTTAGCGATCAGTTTAGCGATGGCAGAGGCCGCGTATGCATCCAAGGTGCTAAACCACTCAAAGAGCCCTAGACTGGAAAAGAAACTTGGTGGGAAGCCGTTACAGCCGATGCCACATTTCTCTTATGTTCATGTTTTAAAATCCTGCGAATAAGGATAATACCAACTAGGCTTCGTATACTTTTTCCATTTTCTATTTGACAGTGGAACAAAAAGAAACATATATATACATGGCATGTATCTTATTATGTATACAATAGCATGGATGAAAGAACTGTCCAGGATGCGTAAGGGCTCAAAGTTCAACGTTAAGCTGTTCACATAACTACTATTCTAATAAATAAAATGCAATGTAAAGTTGTGATCGTGGTCACTGTCGCAGTCGACTAAACCTTCCCAGTCAAAATGAGGCGGCTCGCTGAACGCACTCTGACTTTGACTCAACTACATATATTACTGACAAGTTGATCGCAAGACCCAGCATGTGACAAGACTCTCTGACTCTCTTGATCTTTATCATCTCCCACCCTCTCCCTCTTTTGCTCTGTGTCTGTGTCTGTCTCTGTCTACACCAATCATCCTGCTTCTCTCGAAACTCGATATAATGATGGAAAAATCCTCAGAGAATGAGAACTGCATCTGATCACGACAACATCGTCCAAGGATTAGGCTGAGATTAGACCTTTCCCCTCCCAAGAATCTGGTGAGCGAACAAGCAAACGAACGAGCAAGGTCCCAGGACGAGCGCAGCAATCATAGACAGATAAAGCACAGGAAAAATAACCGAGAAAATGCGATCAATTTAGGGTGACGGATGTTTTGAGTCTACCATACCAGGCGTATTGCACATATCTTACTTGTGATGTCTTTTAATCATTCTACAATTTAGTTTCTTCTTTAGGTGTGATTCCACTGATGGCTCGGATTGTTATGGTTGAGAAACAAGCAAGTACTGACGATGGTCTGTGTTCAGCGCTGCCAATTGTGATTCTCCAGAGTCAACACAGATAAAAAATAATAAGAATAATATATAGAACTATTTCGACACAGTTATAGAGTCTTGGCATGTAGGCTTTTTTTTGAGCCCTTTAGGCCGATGATCACTTATCCCTAGTTAGCTTATTCGTTTTGTGGTGATGATGTGGCCAGCCGCCCGGAGCATGTTAAACTAAAAGAAAAATTCAATATTAGTTGTAAGAACGAACAACAATTTTTTTTGACAAGTTTTCTTTTGCTTAATCTTCTTCCTTCAATGCCATTTGCATCCCTTGTTTAGCAAATAAGGGATTAAGGGACAGGCTCTCAAACTTTCCTTACACTGAAGAATCCGCCAAAGTCGAAATTTACGGTAAAAGTGCCGTTTCAATGGTTTAGATTACTATACCAAAAAAATAATCTTGAAGGAAAAAGGCCAGCGCAGCCTGCTATTTTTTTCGATTTTGTAATATACAATCGCATAATTGGAATTGAGTTTGTCGATATTCACAAAGCTGTTAGTTTATATTGACATCAAGATTCAGCCTTGAATGTCAAACCGATTTGAGATTGGCGGCAAGAAACTATCCAAATTAGGGTTAATTGTTTGAGTTTTACATATAAGAAAAGATAAAAATAACATCACAAGATGTTGTTTCATTTTATATGCATATGCTGGGGTTAAGTTACAGAAAAGAAGGCAACAAATCTTCACCAAATTCATGATTAAGGTTATGCTAGAACCAAAGAGACATCTAGGCCACGAAATATTGATCTACAACTACACTTGGTTTTGCGAAAAAAAAATAAAAAAATTACAACGACAACAATCTCATCAAGACTATAAAAGTGAAATTATGCGCATCACATAATGTCCGACTACAATGAATGAACTGCGAACAGAATTGCAACCTGTTCAATCTCGACAAGTTTTACTAGCCTAGTATACTTACGTATGTATGTATATCAACTCAAAATAGACCAACACGATAGTTAGGGTGAGATGACTAAAAGAATCGCTTAGTACGGGCAAATATAGGCGAACACAATATTCATGATATCTTGTAGGGTTATCAGTATCTTCAAAGGTCAGTATCCTTAAAGGGATACGCAATGTATCATTCATAAATATACAGAAAACCACAATATGATAATGGTTCATCGTTTATCCGACGACGCTGATGCTCGCAAAGAAGTAAGCCACAAAATAGTGTGGCTAGCAGCTGTTGCATGAAAAATCCAGATCCGCTACAATATGCATACGTACAGATATATAGATACAGATGTGCATTCTCTAGTCTTCCAGTTCTTATAAGAGAGGCGTTCGACACCTCATTCCGGAGTCCGCTAAGCCTGAGCTTACATACAGGTATGTTGAGTGATCGGCAGTTGATATGTCCCCGAAGACGGGATTGTTTACGAAGTCTTTACGCATATTAGTTTATGTGTACACACATAGATACACACATACCATGTAGTTATTGCTTCATTTGATATTGGAAACAAGTACTTCTAAAAGGCGTAGTTTTCCCCATTGACGCCTGGCTGAATAAGAGTTCGTCTGTCAGCGTTTCATAAACCCCACTTAATGGAATTCTGGAGTTTACGGATATTATTCGGTTATATAAGTACATGAACGATTATATATGGGCGTTGATGAATGTACTGTAATCATAAGCTGTCTGTACAGATATACAATGGCTATAATATATAGCTGTATATTTTCCGGTGAAAATACATATGACGGGGCTGATGACTTGGCTTATGAAACTACAATGTCGCGAAGAATGCAAAGGGCGGTAGAGCAAACGACTGTTACGCCAATTCTTGGAGACTGTGGATGTCTGTTATCATAATACACACATGTACATACATATCATAACAGGCCGGCAAGTTTCGGAACATATACATAAACTATTCGTTTACTAAATAGTTATGAAGAGGAAGACAAATCAAGGTAAAGTCATTCTATTTGTTTTCCTTTTTTTCTTTTCCAGCCCGCTTCACGCCGTCCAACCCAAGTTCCAAGAGCCGAGTGAGGGATGGTCCTTTTTTATCCTTCCTTTAGTATCATGTATGACGTGGATGATACGACACAAACAACATATATGGTGAACATGCCATTTGATATTTGGGTTTTTTTGTCCTCCTTGAACCTACAAATGTATGTACCTCTTACTTGCTTTGACTACTCGAGTGCAGATATAGTGGTTAGCCCATTCAATATATCAAGGTATGTTTTTATAACAAAAAGAAATCTGCATGTCTCATTTGGTCCAGAGGTCAGATAATCGGAAAGATATGAGCAAAGAAAGATGTATAACTACTGTTAGTCAACATATTTTTGTAAAACCCAAGATACATAGTTTAAAAATGGTAGTGTAGTATGGAACGGACATTACAAGCGAAAGGAGTGCCTGTGGTTTTCATCCAGTCCGTTTCAGGGATTTACATTTTGTTTTCCTCTTTATTTTCTTAATCTTCTTGACTTCTTGACTTCTTGACGTGTAGCAACAGTATTATACAATTCTATGCTATATTTGTCAATTGTTCGATGTACTGTAAATCTTCCCATAGATACCCCAAATCTTCGATATGGGTATTGGTTTATGCCCCCCCCCCCTCCAAAAAAAAAAAGCTGAATGATCTTCATGAGAACAATACAGCTTGTGATTATTCCCTGACAAGCTTATTATACTTATTTATTGCCGCGAAAAGTACTGGTTAATGGTTCGTACTACTAGCATAATAAAGCTTAGGTTGGAGCATCATCGATTTGCCTTCTTTTTGCTCTTTGTCTACAGTCAAATCACAAGTACCTTCGGCCTTTTTTCTTTTTTTTTTGCGTTATAGTTAGAGACCGGACTAGCTTATTCTGCTGCCTGGATACAAATATAATCCAGAAAGTTGCCCAGCTGGGCTGAGTCTTGGCCATGCATCACGTTGGATACCATATTAGTCCTACTGGGCCGCTATGGTTCTTAATTTCTTGGTCTTTTGGCTGTGGAAGCATCATATGAGACAACGCCAGTATCATTCATGTTACTTAGTTTTGACCTCAGATATGTATCCATTAGACCATTGAATTTGAACCGTGTCGATTTCATATCCATGGGTGAGAATGTTACCATGTAAAAGGACGATATAAATATTGACTATTCGAAGGAGGGGTGTAAAGAACGCCGTTATCTTTAAAAGGACACCTTATCCGGGCTAAGGAGAAAAGAACAAAAAACGCCGCCCGTAGCAAAAATCATCATACTTCCAAGACTAATGTGGATAGATGAAGGCTCGTGATGAAAGTTTGCCGAGATGAGGGGAAACACATTTGTCGGCTGAGATGACAAAGCCAAGATTGAGCTAGAAAAACAACAGCAATACCAACCGATAGCCTTTAATCCCCTCCACCCCAAAGAATGCAAAAGAGATTCTACCTACAATATATGTATCTTGCCTTGGTTACTAGAGATTCATATAGTAGGTATATGTAAAAAATACAAAAGCTAACTGGTGCATTGTTCCAAAGGGCATTTTACAACGCATTTTCGATTATGTCATTTTGAAGATGCTAGCTGAACAGGCACCGAAATAAAATGAATAAAATTGAAAATTGAGAAATAAACAACGGAGGGAAGGAATAGAAAGAATGCTGTTGGTCCCACATGCTAAAATCAAGCTTATTTTGTGTTCATAATAGACGGTTTTTTTTTGACACTTTTGCAACAAAGCTAACAAGATCAGCATTTCAGATCCCTTTTTTTTTTCTTTTTTTTTTTTTTTTGTATCAAGTAAAAACAATCATCTTCGTCCGCTAGATTGCCGTAAGATATCCCTGAGATAAACTGCCATTATTTTTTTTTCTACAAAATGGTTAAAAATAGTTATGTGCCTCAAATCTGGGATTCACATGTATTTCTTGTTTACTACCCTTTTTTTTTTTTGCCACTGAATCTTCCATCCTCGAGCGGAATCTTCGGGCTCATTCTACGCCCTGAATTATAACTACATATAGGTACTGTATGTACTAGTTGATCGTTTATTTTATTTGTTCTCTACATACCAGCTTTCTTCCGGGGCTAGATGATAGTTCAACACCCCCAAACGTCACAGTTAGTACAAGTCTGGCAACTAACCGTAGCTACATGTGTATGTACAAATATATGTATTATAGTTGTATATTTGTATAGGGGCTTATTTAGATTTGTGCCAATATTCCATGAACTCAAATACGTAGTTGCCTACTGTTATTGACAATTACTTCTCATTTGCACTGTCACATATTGTACACAAGTAAACTAGAAAAATACGGAACTTGCCCAGTCTTCCACAATATCAAGTTCGTATAGACAAAATGTAGCCTTGGACTTGCTTAGCAAATATCTGTACATGTATATTGCATACAAGTCAAGTTATCCCTCACCATCCTTCGACAGCTTCATTCTCATCAAGCGAGCCCTTGTCTTAAAATAAAAGGCCGAAAGGAAGAGTAAAACATGGAAATTAAAACATGTTTTCAATTTATAGGGTTTTTTTTTTCTTTTTTGCTTGTACCTAAATGATGAAAGATAACTGGCACTAAGCTTCCAACACGACGTTAACTCTAATTCAATGACAACCATGACTTATTGTTGGCTGACAAAATAAGCCATTTATAAAGTAAAAGTAACAACTTTTCTTTGTCTGGCCTCAAGCCACACTTTGGTAATACGACTCGCAGTTAATTGTAATAGTTATATAATACACCGCTATTACATACTGATATGTTCTACTAGTGAAAATAATGTGCATCACGTTACAGTCTCATAGACAGATACTGTAACTATGCGTCATGAATGATGCAAGGCGGAGGTCTTTGTTTTCTTGTTCCCATTCTTGATCGATGAGTCTCTCAACGCCTAGAAAGAGGACTCTCATCTCTATTCCGTCGCTGTATCTGGCCTTTAGACGGTGAGACATGTACTGTGTATGTATATAAATGTGTGAAAGAGAGACATAGAAAACAGGTGACAGATACATCAAGAGGCGGTTTCTGAAAGATAATTAATAATATGAATTAACAATCAGTATAGCCACAACATGACATTAATCTTTATTGTTGTTGGTTGCCTAGGTTCATGCTTGAGTAGCCTGTCTTATATTCTCTTCCCATAATTACTGAGAAAATGGTTGTTCATTGTATATCAATACATCAGTGCAATGTACCCTTTTAACACCAAAAATCTCAAACGAAAAAAGAAAAAAGACAAGTGTTACATGTCAATTGTAGGTAGCGCAATATTGCGACCACAATTACTACATCAAGTCGTCGTACTGACAATATTTTCTACTAAGAGGCAATGTAGTCTCCACCCCATCCCATATATTTCCGAGCTGTTTTTTTTTGGGGGGGTTAGATATTGCTGACTAGCAAAGAGTATCTGTATGAATTACTTACAAATATAGAACTTGGCCATGTATCTCTTCACTTGATATATCTCAGCTTGGCCTATATCCGGGTCCAGCTCTTGCGCCTAATATGCATACTTATGGCTAATCATAAATGCCTTGTATATGATGTTGTCCAACTTCCTGATCCATTAGGTTTATCTCACATCAAAACTTCTAAAAGTCTCTTCTCTCATGGCTCGGATTCAACGGGGTTATTCATAAGTACTCTTACTGGGCAATATTTCCTTTCATTTTTCTCCTTCTATTTCCATGCATTCTAGGGCCATCAATTGCTACAATAACATGCAATGCAGCCTCTTATTTTTGCGGTCGCTTCCATAGTTGTATATGATTGTCTCTAGTTCTCTCTCGGTAAGCCAAATGCACGATTAAGGAAGCGAAGCACATATGTATCTGTATTCAAAGAGAAGAGACAGAAAGTGAATCTACCAACCGAAGATATAACATGACCAGAAGAAACAAAAAAGAAAAGGGAGAAGATAAATAGATGCTTGTAATCTATTGTCTCACGCCAGTTGTGTCTTGCGTGTGAAATGGTTCCAAACTCTGTGGTAGATCATTGACAGGCAGCCTGATGCCAAGCTTGGAGTACCTATAGAAGAATCATTGCATGTCAAGTTTAATAATGCCTTGAAGTATCAAGAGTTTGTACGCCATTCAGTCGTGAAGATGTTTAAAACTCGCCGCAAGTCGAAAATTGATATCACAATTTTCTTCAGGGTTGATTACTAGTGACTTGAGGGCCAAGATATGCCGACCATCTGTATATAGTTCGAGTATCAACCACACAGTCAAGTCAAAAAAGAACCCTCGGTTTCTGGGTCTGGCATTTATTATGAATGTAGGGATGCACGGGGAAAAGGGCCCCCAAGAACTCATGACCAAGAAAAACCAGACTAGACACCCTTATCTGGGATGTCCTGGATGATGCTTATCTAGATTTAAGAATCGGGGGATCCATCCAAGCGAAAGCTTCATGTAAATATTAGAGGGGCGAATATCTGTAATCGCAAGGACCAAAATATAAGGATAACTGTATTAAAGGGAAAATGATTCAAGAATGCCTTGCACGCCCTAGAACTTGAGGACGAAACAAAAAGGAAAAATAGAGACGAAAAAGGCACTGAACTACAAAACCAATGATTCACCAGATACACACATAGCAAACATCATCTTTATTTTTGGTCGTACAATTCAGCAGATGCATAGCTTGAGACGCCCTCTCGTAATGTTTCGAAGTCTGCGTACCAAAGAAAAGAAAAATCAGATACATGTAAGATACTGTAAGATACAGTTATATTTCTTTTCTTAGTATATATTCCCATCGGACTCTCGGTGTCCAGCTTACCAAAACATACCCTTTTTTTTAATACTTTTTTATTACTGGTTGAATCAATACAGGTGATAATTTAGCCGATGCCTAGACGGGTTCCAAGAAACTAAAATACCTGACCATCTGGAATATCGGCATATTTCAACCGTTTCTTATGAAGTTTAGCGTACACTCTTTTATATTTCCCGCGCCTTTCTTGCCATCTTTTTTTCGTTATTCCCTGACTATATATTCAATCTGACAGTAACCTTTTAAGCTTCTTGTTACAACACACACAAAAAAAAAAAAAAAAAAAAAAAAAAAAAGAAGGAGGCTTGTTCCTTGTTACTAATCGGAACGTCGGACAATATTATCCTGTTATTTAGGCGAACATGAAATTCTAAGATCTTTGGAGAGTTTGGCGTTTCCCTTTCATATCTGAAATTTAAAAATATTCCTACCCTTTCAATTTCATTGAGGGACGGAACATTTTCAAATAAAAAAAAACAAAAGTTACATAAGTTCAGATGCAAACATCAAAAACTTCACAATTTTTGTGTGCTAGAACCAGCCTATACTCGGGCAAGATCAACCGAGGGAAAAAAGAGGCTTCATGGTCTTGGCAATTATCTCATATTGACTTCAATTTACTTCCTGTTCTTCCACCTGATTTTCCTGTTGGTTACCATTTCTCCGCTCGGTATCTTACATATGTATCTTGCTCGTATTGACTTGTCGACAAGGCGAATATCATTGTTCTTATAATGGGACCCGGACTTAGTTAATCTTTATTTATTCTTCTACAGCCTTTACGCAAGACAATTGCTGGTTCAGGGAACAAGGAAAATAAAAACAGTTATGTTATAAATAATTGAGTTTCTGTAGTTGGAGATATTTTATCATGATATCTCATAGTGTATCTCCCTTATACGGTTAAACTTCTTGACTAAAGGTTACTAGACTTGTTTTTTTTTGTATCTGGGCGTTGATGTGCTTCACCAAATGACATACAGGCCAGAAACGCCAGAATCACTACGATAACAATATGATTTCAGAAACCCATCATGTACTTACCCCTAGATACATCTCTTATTACTGTAGTGTGCCTGATATCCACTGTGAACTCTAACTATCGGGAGGGCCGTTTGGACTCTTGATATGGTGCTACAAAATGACCTGATCGGGTGACTTTACGCGTATCCGTTACCTCCTTCTCGCCTTTTTTACTGTTTTCACTCTTATCCATAACTTTGAATTCGGCTGTTGTGTCCCTTTCTCTCGCCAGATCGGATCTAAATTTCTCGTACTCAGTAGTATACGGATATTCTGTACTACATCTATACAATATATAGCCTTTCATTTCTGGTCTCCTTCTGAACTCTCCCTTTTCTACTTCTTCTCCCCCCCCCCCAGACACAACTTAATCTCAAGGCAAGGGAAAGATAAGTTGGACAAACATACCCCCCCGTTGCATCTCGTCGGGTCTCCTATTGTTGCTACGAGTTGTTTGCTTATAACAATTAAAGTCTACTGGGAATCACCTGAGGAACTTGTATCTTACCTTAACAGCCCATAGTGTCTCGCTGTCAATGCAGTTTGCTTTGAAGTCTTCCATGCTTTGCTTCTAGGTCAGAGGAAAACACGTTGATATGTGGTAAAACCACGATGCATTATTCGTTTTGGGCTAAAGTGGCCGAAAGAAAAGAGGCTTCGGACACCCCCTTTAATAATGCCGTACATGCATACATGTATGTAGCTCTTGAAGCAGATCAAGTTAAGTGGCCGTGCTAAGGTGGCCTATAGCCATAAGTAATTAAGTATGAATACGTACGGACTTGATCAAATGCGATATAACCTAGATATGAATACTGATATGGTTGGTCAAATATATATTAGAATTACAAGCAGCCACTCTTCAGAAGGATATAACAGTTTGTGTGTGATCACATAACCCTGAACCGTATATATTTGATAGTTCATAACTGTCCTGTATCTCGTACATACATAGGTGTATATCAGTGCACTGCCCAATAAGATTTGAATGGATGCCAGCGCAATCTGGCGGACAATTACTGAATTTAACGGCCGTTATGAGAAAATCACCCAACCCTTACAGTTGTTGAGTACTACTAGGTGTGGTCTAGTAGAAACTCCAGAAAATTGTATATAGACATATAATTATCTGATATTCTAGCCAAGATGTGAACATTAATCGAAAAGAAAAAGAAAAAAAGAGAGAAACAACATGATAGCTCTATACTGAACATAGGTCTTATATTCCTCTAGAACTCTGGCCTGTAGTAAACATAGAATGTCTAGATAATGTCTTCAGCTTGTGTTCCAGATATTGTCTGAAATGGCGAGCTAAAAAGGCTTGCTACCTCATGGCAAGCCAACTTAGAAACTGCTGCACAGAAAGGTTCCGGAGTATCACGGCATATAAGCGTCCTTTCCCCTGCTTGCACGAAGTTATGTAAACTGTTCCCCTACGCCGTTACTCTCCAACATTATATTGTTCACACAGGTCGACATTTTTGAGTGGTAAAACTCGAACTTTGTTGTACTGTTGTGGTGTATTAGATATTTCGTGCAGTGCGGGACACGAACACAGATCACTAGCCGGCCCTACTACGCATTTATCAGTAAGTATGCTGTACTATATTGACCGCGCCGGAATTCCCCTAGGAAATCGCATTGATTGCAAAGCTGGCAATGCACCCGTAAGACGTGTTTGAGCAAGTGGTACCTTCGATACGTCTCGATGAACTATTCTCTAGAAATGTATTATTACTACTTCGGGTAGTAGAAGGCGATAGTGTGCTACTTCATAGCAGAAGAGTCTCTTATAGCTGATTACGCGATACTTTTATAGAGAATCTGAAGGATATTCCGGGCTCCTATGCAATTAATCGCACGCTTAAAGACAAGATTATGCTGTAGTTGTACATACTATACTACTTCTAGTGAGGCTTTGATAACGATGGAAATATCGCGGAGACAACATATGGTATAGCTGATGAAGAAAAGGAACAAAGAGACAAACTATTTTGCAAACCTGTCTAGGATGGTCGGCTGCAATCGTATGCGCACAACCTTCTTGATCTGGGCGCAGGCGGCGATGTGCGGCTTGGCGCAACGACAAACAATAGCAAGCTGAGAGGGTTTCCTTATGACGAATTACCTGTACAAGTTCGCACATTTACATTTACCTTTCTTGTTTGTTCTTTCTTACAATACCCATCCCCCGTCCTGCCGCCTCATACAACTATATGAAGCCTATAATATTGGGGCGTAATGAGGTTGATGGCTGATCTCTCTTGATGATGTTTTCACCGGACAGGGAGGCAGGGAAGCAAGCATCATGAGCCAGCCCTAGTTTTAATGTGTAGACCAAGGTCTAGAGTAAACGTCACGGTTGCTGTTAAGATTTGAGCCTTTCTGTGTTAGTTTTTCGTATGAGCCACCAGGGGAACTTATGCTAAGTATACATGTATATGCACATAATACATGTAAGTATAATAAATGCTAACTTGCGTTCTTACATGTTTTCCTTTTGCATGGTGTTTGGTGTACATATAGATTGCGTCGACATCTTGCAATATGTCTTCTTTGCGCCAAAAAATGGGCATCCAATAGTTCGTTTGTAGGATCGCGACGACGACTGAAGAGCAATAACGTTAAAATGGGAAGAGAAGTTTATGCCTTATTTGGCTAGTGGCGCCGAGTTTAGCATTCGGTTTTTTTTCTGCCCTTGAATTCACATTCACACGCCCCAAGATGAACATATGGAAGCTTCCGTAGATAATAAACCAATTAAGCTACATATATCTGTAGATGCTAAATGTCTAGTAGCGTACTCCCAATATTCCTGCTGGACAAAGGACTCGTAAGCTTTATTTCATCAAAGCATATCTGTACATCGTATAGGAAACGAAAGGGTAGCTGAGTGCGCTACAACGGGTAGATATTAATGGACAAAGAAGACATTGGCCTATGAATTATTCGCGAGGCACTGTCTGTGTGTATTCTTTTGGATTTTTACTTGTTTATTTTTGTCGATTGTGTCTGATGTTGGGAGGGGAGGGACAGCCAGTGACGGATGGTTGACGAAGGCATGAGTTAATCTTTTTAATGGAAAACCATTAAGATCGGCGGGGCTTATCGTATCTGTATGTGAGTTGCAGGCGGCGACTCAAGCCTTGATTGGAAACTTCGATCGGCATAAATGCCCAAATCGGAGAGATTTACAGCATGTCGGTCGGGTGATGCATAACGTGGTGCATAACGGACTTTGACTTGGCTGTGTGAAAATCGTCACAATGATGACCGAGGAGAAATGAACTGTATCCTCGCAATACATTACATAGTATTAGTAAAGTAAGGCTATCACTTGTATATTATTTATTGCTATTCCTTCTTGTTATTATTGAAATGGCTTGTTTAGGTACTAGGCTCTCTTTAAAGGACGACCCTTATTCGCACCAAATTCCCAAAATCAAGAAGGAGTGAGAAAATAGTGGAGAATCTCACAACAAGCTCCATATTTTCTTTCCTGATAATTGCTCTTTACAGTCGGCTGTCCAGTTCCTGCCACGCGAACATGTTTGTTAATAAAGCCGTTAGCTTGAAATTCCCGTAAGCCAGCAGGTTGAAGTGACTATAAAGATACTTGCGAACACTACTAATATGTGGATCCCCTAACTTTGTGGGCAGCATCTGTGCTTCTGACAGCTGTACCACCGATGTAAATTCTACCTTACATCGTCTTTTTAAGCATGTTTTAAGCGCCTGGAGCGACAAGTCTTGGCATTTACTAGGCCTGTAGAGTCCGCCCAGTCTAGTTAGCAGTTTTCGAATCATGCATTTTTGGACATCATTTTATCAATTTTTTTCTCCACGTCGAAATAAAGCATTACAGAGCAATTCTATCAAGAAGTAAAGCACCGAGTCGTACGCTAACATTGAATACATTATATGACTATTGTCATATTATAGTACACCGACTAGGAGTATAATGCGTACTACAACGGCGTTGTTGGCTTCACACGCCTAGAAACAACTTGGGGCTCTTGCGACACAAACAAAGATGTCCAGCCCATTAGGCTATCGTGGCGGCAGCACAACACCTGTCAAGCGGCGGGAAATTGGATCAGTCTGAGCTAGAAAGTGTACCTAAGTGCGACGACTATCTTGGCCGACATCCCACCAAGTTGACAACAGCTTGCTAAAACTCGCCGTGGAAACTGCCGACTCTAGAAACTCGCCTGTCTATCTGTGTCGCCGGGAGACACCTTTGTGTTCTTGTCTGCTCTGTGGCTATGTGGCATCATCACTTTCTTTTACTTGTATTGGACGTTGGTACTTGGTCTTGCACGTCCAACATCCATAGAAGGCACTGTCCTCTCTGCAATACCGGCTTGGAATCACAATTCATTCTCAGAGCGTAGGCGGAGAGTTTGTTTTTGTCTACTCCAAGGCTAGTACTAGTACCAATCATGAAAGTGTCACTCTTGAACATGCACACTGTGACTTTTTCTCTGCTCGCTTACACATCTCTAGGAGCGTGTTTCATGGCCACATATTTTTGGACTTGTGACATGTCGTATGGGCAAACAAAACGATAGAAAATGAAATGATGGATTGTGCCGGATTATTGACTGGTCAGCGTGGAATATTTTATTCTTCTTACTCATTTTGTCTAACATGTATCTGCACAGTATCTGTATATGCAACTTTTGAGAAGAGAGAAACTTTATTGTTATGATCTTGCTTCCTTTTTTCTCATTGCTACTCTAAAAAGCAAAATACACCAACCAACATAAGGACTGGTGTTTACGTACCGTACAAGCATGCATGGTAAGTAACATACTGTTACAGACAGATACATATCTTATCTGTTTTAGTACGAGGGAACAACTGACTGTAGATTATCAACCAACGCTAATGAAAGCGATGCGGCCATGGATGGAATTCTGCGACATCGAAACACTACAGTATAGCGTCGCTATTTCACAAAGTGACAGGCGAGACAGCAGCTGGATGTCATTGAAATATGCATATTTGTGGGTGTATGCTGGTCCGAGTTGCTAGGCCTAGTTATTCTGTGATAATTCAACCAAATCCTGATCCTATAGATCCCGATGTGCCTGCGCTAAAAGTGCCCTGCGCTCAAGTCGCCAGATGTTCACAATTACGAAAGATTACAAAGACGGAGGCTCCAAGAAGACCCAAAGACCACAAAGCGTCCAACCTGCCCGCGATGTCACCGATACGCCATTCGTCTTTAGGAAGGTACGTTTAGAGTTTTATATCTATTCTATACCTTCCTCACTGGACGACCGGCCAGTATGCGGCCTCATTTGTGGATAAAGAGAGAGCACCAAAGAATTATGTGGGTGTAATAATAGATTTAGGGTTGTAGCTTCATTCAAATAGACAAAATGTTCGCAGCCGGATACTTGCATTTGTTGTTGACAATTGAAATCCCGGTGGGAAAGTGAGCCTGGAAGTGAAAATCATCCGCCCACTCATCAATCATTCATCGTTAATTGCTGCACATACATATATATATATATATCTGTACACAGACTGAATCTTCCGATCATTGCATCGCTTCGGTATCGACGCCTATCCACAAATTGTCTCCATCAGCTTCAGCGATCGCATGCCAATGCACATCTAGACGCTTAGAAGACCTTGGCGACGGTATTTGGAACTCGTCTGGTGCGGTCCATGTCGTCAGACTGGCGATACTTGACGGGGAGCGCGACTGTGGTAAAGAGAGATATGTACGGCGTTTTATTGTTCGTTCATACATTTGTGGTTACGTTGCTATTTTGGATTCAAGTCTACGGTTATATCGACGAAGCCAACTTCATCAATGACTTCATCCCTAGATAAATCCCACTTCGCAACGCAGAGGGAAGAGTAAACTCAATTACACCTAGTTGAGATAATTCATTGATCCTACCTTTGGAGTTCTATTGACTAATACTTACCCATCAGTGCCTTTTCTCGATAGCTTGTTATGTTATGAAGCCTCGAACCGAATCTCTGAGAACCATCCCCAGTCCGTCATCTTGTGACCCTCCACTTCGATGCATTAAATTTGCTTATCGCACGTATGTATATATGTGTGGTTAGCTTGAGTCAGTGACATCCATCTCTCGTCTGTAGACGGACTGCAAGCAGAAATCTATCACCTTGTAATGACAGTGGAGATGATAATGGAGATGGTAAAATGGCGTATGGTCTGGGCTCATATCACTCACTGACCATGATCGCAATAACATGAGCCGTCCATCTGATAATCGATAGCGATAGTTATATCGCTGGTCCGACACACGGATATTGCTTTGGTTAATGAGCAAGTACATTATGTTGTTGAATATCGCCATCTCCAACAATTATTAGGCCATTCATACAGATACAGATACAGATACAGATACATAGATATGTACCTACCACCTCATTCCTTTCGAGACATACATTTCAACAATCAATCTTTCCACTGCTAGACTAGGGTAGGCTATTCTATCCTCCTATTGCATCTTTGATCTTGATAAGGAAGTCATTGGTGAGGAAACTACATATATGCCCACTATCGGAGAGTGCATACGCGTCCCGTTCTACATAGTTTTGATCTGTTCTAGTCCATTCCTACGCCGTCCGACCATTGATAGCGAGAAACATGAAATATAGATACAGCGAGCGAGAGTGCAATAAAGTGAGTGACGCCCTGCAGATTGCTGTGTTGCTAGGCCTAGTCCGGTGAGAAGAGGACCGGGGGGGGGTGTACATTGATGTTGATCAATGCTTCTTCTTTCAATGCTAGATAACTTGTTTATAGTGGTATTTTCACGTTTCTATTGTCGACGTTTTGCTACTTTCGGCTTTATATGGATCGTCGCAAAGTTTACCCTGTAAGACACTTTACATATTGTGCTTATTGTCTCTATCAATTGAAGCTGGTGAGTCCACGAAGTACTCATGGAACGGTCATACTCCCTTGAAGTTACGATCATGAACTTCATTTCTAGCTGCGACCGATGTATAGCCGTTTCTGATATGGCCGTGCTGCTTTTAAAACAAAAAACCAACTCTGCAACTCTATCTCTTTACTACATGATATAGCCTAGACTTGTTTTACACTAGTGAGAAGTTTGGCGAACCGATACGTACAGATATGTTCTCTTTGACTAATGTTGGGATATAGGAATGCCATCGCCATCTTCTCTCTATATCTTCTCTTTTTGGGGCATGTTGAGTGTCTGTGTCCTCCTGCCTTCCTACCTGTAGTAGATGGCCTCCTTAGGCTATGACAGACTCTACGGCCTAAATTCCGCAGACCTTTCGAGTTATTGTCTACGAGTATGGACATGGTTTATTTCGAATACATCAGCTGTTCATGTATGTATACGGTATTATCGCCCGATCTTGCCTACACAATTTGAAAGTACGCACATCACTTGGATGTTCATTCGCACATATTGTGTGTAAAATGTGTCATCCTGGGTTATAAATCTACATATACAAGCATTAGCACATGTGTCTAATGTAATGTGTAAAACTACTCACTCTTCATGGTTTGCATCGGGGCGCCGAAGAACCCAGTTGCTTCTTTAGGAAGCAGTTGGTCAATGCTGGAAGAATGTACATATATGTATATCTATCTGTCTTATGCTTACATATTTAAACCGAAAGTGAACAGACATCAAACGCTTTGATATCGTCTCGATAGAGTAATGGGGACTGACTGTCACTAGCTACAACCGTATAATGAGCCTTGTAATCAATATTAGAACATACGATGAAAACGAGTAACTTATCGACAAGTACATTATCTACAGATATATCAATTTTTATCCGGTAAGAATACTACTTAGATATCCTGAAGCCAAAAAAAAAAAAAAAAAAAGAGTAGAGATGCATGAGCTTCTCTTATCATACGAGCTCGATACCACTAACTCCAATACTTGGAACCGATAAAAACGAATAAAGCTACAGCATAAAGAGCTGTCACCTTCTTTCTTTTCTATCCATGTACATGTGGAAACTAGAGAAAAATCAATATACCTCTTGCTTTAGTGATGGACTAGGGCGAATAATGACTTTGCCTGACACTAAGAAGCTCCACAGACTATTTTGGTTGATTCCCTTGGTTCAGAGGCACCCTTTACGAGATAGCCCTTCATTCAGTTAGGTTCTATATGCTTTATCAAGCGCTCGTTTTGATATGTAGTTTCTGTATGTACATACAGATACATTATTGGTATGTTGGTTCTATAACTGCATGTACTCTGCCTTAGTTTACAGATACTTCCATTTTATGCTTTATTGCTGGTCCAGACTTCCACCCTTCCAGAAATCCTATTACTCCTTTCGCTCCTTTTGTCTTCTTCTTATTCATCATTACGCATATTTTTGCCTTGCACTTCCCTCCCTGAGTAGGAGTACTTGGGTAGGAGTAGGAGGATATCGATGTTGATTGGATTTAAGCTAAACCTTACTTGGCCGGTGCCAATCTAGGTGCCAAGCCTTTTACTTCTTTCTTTGCAATTAGGCTACAGACCCAAAGTTCTAAAGTCTAATGCTAAAAAGCCAACATGAGCTTTGCCGGAGCAAGAGAGATGAAAAGTGTATTTGTGTATGTATATGTACATGTATATATACTACCTACGGGGCTGACACGGGAATCATTCGCATGACGCCGACCGTCCGTGTTCTTTTTCTATGCAGCCCGTGAGGCCAGCTCACAAGAGAGACTGTCGAGTAGCTTGATCTATATGATGAGATATAGCGACAACTTTTTAATACCTGTTGTACTAATCGGTCACTAAGCTATTTTTGTTTACATTTTTAGACGGCCGACTAGTTGACAAGTTATGATATACATATCTAACTAACGTAAAAGCACAAATCAGTAAGCCTTAATGCTATCTTCTGTGCGTTCCCAGCTAACTACACATCTTTTGGCAGGCAATTGACCAAGCGCAAACAGCACTTTCCATGTCTCTGGGGGTGTGAAGTCTGAAGGGTGAAGGGAAGGGGTATCAGAGTCTATGCTTTGTGGCAGTCCGAACCATATATTCGCAAAGTTGAATGGCCAAAAGTCACCTCAAAGCAATAACTAAGACACCACTGCGATCTGTTGCTCGTCAATGCTTTATTTTGTCCGTCTCTTCTTTCTGACTTTCTTTTATTTCTGGCCTCAACTATAAATGAAGCTCGGATAAACGGGCTTAGCCGCTGATAAAACAAAGAAGAGGAAAACAAGATGTAGCAGTGCGCCAAAAAGTACCGATTAAGGTATATTGCGAGTGGTAGATGGTTGATGTTATCCGGTATAACCGTAGGCTATTACATGTCAAGGTGTAGCATTGGCCTGGGGAAATATCTATACACCAAGAAATAACATCATGGTCAATGAACGAAACCGCTCACAATAGCCTGCTTTCTCGCAATCAGACTAAATTGGCCCGAGCCCTCTTCGCTCAGTGTTAGGCATAATCCTCAGTTGGAGGCCAGGTTCTTAGGCCTTGATGGGCTGTCTTCCTTTCTTGCCTTTATTTTATACTCTACTTTATAGAGCATCGAGAAAAGAAGCCATAGAACAAGACACTCTTGTTTGTCCGGGCTTGAATAGCACGATTAACTTGCGCACCGTGCCGTCGTTAGTGGACCGTTTCACGCCTTCCACGCCAAGTCAGAAAGGATACTGTAATATGGCTATTTTTTGAAGCATATCGTCTTGGCTGATTTGGGGGGGGGGGAGGTTATCGTACATTGTTCTGATGAGTTTTTAATGGACTATGTACATGAAGTACATATAGAGTTCAAGACATCATGAACATATCAAGCAACAACTTATGGTCATAGACTTGCAACGCGTACGTATGTTAGCTACAGATATGTATGTACATATGCATATATATATATCTGTATGATGGAGAAAGAAACGGCCAGACATTGTGTGTTATGTGTCGGATATCGAGCTGATATAACAAATAGATTGCATTGATATCGACTCGGTTTCGCTTCATCCTACCTGAGCTTATCTGATATAAACTTGAACACGGAAATAGGATATTTCTGCCAAAATTGACCGTTGTTAGTTGGTCATCTGGTTTTGACCTTGGTTTAGAAATCTGAGCTCCAATATGAAACAACGAGCCCAAGACGGTGATGGTCTGATGAACTTTGTGTTTTTTTTGGCCAAGTTCAAGGGTTAGATTTTCCTATAAGATTTTATTTCTAACAAAATGAGAACTTGAGACATTAGTTGATTAGGTCCAAGAGACTGATAATCAGTTGTACATCAGGTTATTGTTGAGAAGCGAGACAAAGCCCAAGTCAAGCAACTGACCACATCGATTGAAGATTTAGTTGTATTTACGCCTAAATTACCTGGTGACGCACGGTAATCTAAGAATTTTTGGGTGCTCGGGCTTATGTTTGCGGATGAAAGCAAAATAACTGATATATAGCAAGCAGAAAGATACTGCACGAAAGATTTGCAGTAGCAGGATAATCTGCTGTTGTTTGTACGGCCAACTACATCATAGAGTCACAATTTCAGCGGCGGCGGCGATGTCTGTAACATTAATAACATGACAATTTGCGAATCTGTACCTCTTGCTGATCAGAGGATTGATAGATCGAAAGAGGAGATAACAGGAGATAATGGAAGAGACAGACAATAGAAAGACGCTTGGAACTTAAAACAATGAAAGTATCAGTCGCGATCGAACAAGACAAAGCGAAAGATACAAATCGCCGACGATGATAGTAGGAACAAAGAAGCAGCAAAGGCACTTGGACGCTTTGATGCTGATCAAGGCTTATCTGAGCTCTGCTGCCGCCCTACCATGGCATACTATGTACATATATACAGAAAATCAGATATATGCTACGTATAATAGAATCGGAACAGGGCCTCACTTTACGGTTTTCGGAGCTAAACACCGGACATGTATATGTATGGCAGAGCCAAGGAGAAAAGAGACATCATGCCTAATCAGAGAAACATCAACGACGCAAAGACACATTGATGGTGACTACAGCCTCTTATTTTAAGCTATTATCGTTATCTTGAGCATGATTAGCAATAATAGATTTATGTCGTATTGTGAAGTTAATATCCAGACAGTTACAGTTTTGAGGCGAGCTTGGCCTATTCTACCAGAACATCTCCCCTAGCTCATGATCCAAACGAAAATAAGCCCTGGAGGTCTCATTTACTGTTTGAGTGCCAAGAAGCTATCTTTTAGAGAGCGATAATTTAGCGGGGGGGNNGGGGGGAAGGTAAGGGAAGAAACAGATAAAAAGAACATACGAATAGAATAAGGCTTGGCTTGGCTTGGTTCTGGACTCGTTGTTCTATATTATCTACCCTTATACGACATGCTCATCATGTTCGTGGCTTGACCTGCATTTTCAGCACTGCTCATGATTTATCAGTACTGATATCGAGCCTGATTCGTGGATGAAAAAGCGAGAAAAGGGGAGAGCTTTATTATCAAAGGCGAGGCAACTAGGTTTTCTCTTTTGGTTTCTACTAATATAATTATGTTCATATACATGAGAAAAAAAGAACTTTACTTCATGATCCCATATGTGATAGAATCACCCATTCGAAAGATATCATGTTTATTCAAAACTCTATGCCTGTATACTTTTGGTCTTCTGGTCCACATTGCGCGGCTTCGTTTTAAGCTTTCTTTTTGATGTTTAACCCGAACAAAAGAATAAAGCTATGGATTAAAGACCCTGTTAAGCTCACACCCACATACTAGTTTTCCCGCTCTCATTGTCTCTGTACAGATATTATACCCCCCCCCCCNNCCCCCCCCCAATCTAAAGAGAACATAGAGGAATTCCCTGATCCCTGCTAACACGGCGTTCCATAAATCCCGGCTCTGAATAAGCTTCTCTTTTGGCAGAGAATCAAGAATTTGCTTGATCTATAACTTGTTCTTTTTAGTATGAGAAGGAGAGACGAGGCTTAGTATATGAAAGCTATTTGTGTATACAAGAACAGAGCGATATGAACAACACAGCATCGCAAGAAATAGAGGTCGACTAACTAGCTATACATGTAGAGGCTTTAGCTAAAGGTGGGTAACGCCATTAGTAGCGACCGATGTCCGGAGAATAGAAAATACCGGGGAGCTTGAGCTTGTTCTGCAAGCGTACTACATAGAACCTATAACAATCCATCAATATCGACGGTAACTGGTGCACGAACAGCCTTGACCAAGTCGTCCATATATATACATATACACAGAGTATCTTGCCATTCACCCCGCATCACCGGCAAGGGCGAGTCTTAAGTCAATAGAAGATGGCAATAATAACAAAGCCCAATAATGCCCACAGCCAATGAGAAAATAAGCACTTGCCGTTTCACGGGGCAAAGCGAAGCTCTCTTATGGACCACATGTTCACCGATTGTCGTAGCAAGAAGTGTCACTGTCACTTTTCCATCTTCTATTTTCTCTTATCCCACTTAAACTCTACTTGAATACTTTAAAAGAAAGTCATACGACTTGTGAATCGCACCAATCTCGTCGTCCATATACTGGCCGTGTACACCCATCATGTCAGAGTTAGGCCTTCGCCTACGCTAGAGCAGAGCTAAGACGCCAATAACCTGTCCCATTTGTTGGCCATAGCTATACTTCGTCGGCCCCACGCGGAGTTATACTGCTTTCTCTTAAACTACTAGATTTTGATAAGAAGTCATAGAGAGACAAAGAGAGAGATCGAGAGTGGCAAACACAAGCCAACGGCGGCGGCGGCAAGCGCCTCGTATGGATAAGATCTGCCTTTGCTTCCCCATCTTTGCACGTTGGCCTGGGCTTTGCCAGTGCATCGATTGTTACCTTTATTTATTCTTGACTATAATGATGCTTGAAGCTGGGACGTCCGACAGGACGAAAGAAAGAGAAAAAAAAAAGGTGATAATTCCCCGCTCCGGAGAAGGCGGTCTTTGAAGTGGGATGTAAGACTACGTGAAAATGGAGAATACTAACTTGCCCCAACCATAATTCTCAAGTTTGATGCGCCAAGTGAGTAGTTTGGATGGCCGTTCATAGTGCTTGCTCAACTGCATACTCGATGCTAGCATTGACGAGTATTACAAACAACGAGCAACAATGTACGGTATGTAACCATGTAATGCAGTGATACTCGAGTCTTTCTATTGATTCAGTAATTGGGTTAACCAGAGATGGAAACACACATTTCTACCTTTAACCTTCTCACCGCCTATCCAGCCACTATTGACAGATTGTGTCACAGTGGCGAGTGATGGTATATCGTAGATCTATCTTGTCTAAATCTTAGCAAGAGCAGCCTGTGCATCTCGTTGTTTCAGACTGATCTTGGTGGTCCACTAACTTGGATTCTATCTCCCAGATTAGACTTCATCGTTGCCTCGGATCGGAAGCAATGTAGTACAAAACGTCTCTTTATGCGGAATGAATGCATTGGCCCACTGCCTTAGAGCGGTAATATACTTGTCCACGACCTGAAATAAACATATCGACAATAATGATGCCAACGAGATCTTAATGGGAGTGGCGCTGAGGAACTTTTGGCTGTATAGAGATGCTGCTGGCGAACCAATCCAACCATCCAATGCCACGCGGGAATGAACATGAAAGGTGGCTATTGATATATGTATGTGCTGTCTATGTATCACCTACCGGATCTATAGTAAGTATTAATTGAAGATGTATATGAGGTACCCGTCACCTGAAGGTGATACTATAATGAATATTGATACATCCGAATCAATATATTCGCACTATCAAGACAGGTACTCATGGAGCACGACAGTAGATATTTCCGATAGCATAAGTTGTACTGTACTGTCCACAATGTAGAGAAGAAAGAATAAGTATAGGGAGCGACATGTTAGATGAATTGATGGTGTAGTTGGTATTTGATTAATGGTACATGATATGTTACACAAGTTGGGTTGTCATGCAATTACCTACAGAACGACCCAACCAGCGTGGCAATGACAGGATAGTCTCTAAGCCATATATATAATATTGAATATATAAGCCTGGCAGCCATAGATATGCATACAGTATCTTAACAATCGCAGCGTCCAAACCAGCGTGGAAACGCCACCACATCCTTTACATTTGGGATTCCACTCAGGTAGCTCAACACTCGATCAAAGCCTAATCCAAACCCTCCATGAGGTGGCGATCCCCATCGACGAAGATCGACATACCAATCTAGACCCTGGGTACTGCGTCCTGCGGCTCCTCGAGGTAGTTGCATGCCGCGCGCTTTCATCGTAGCCAGTAGCTCTTCCAGGCGGTATTCACGCATCGAGCCACCAGAGATTTCGCACACATCTGGCACGAGTAGATCAAAGCACTCCACAGTGTCGTACTTAGCTCGATGTTCGTTTTTACTCATAGTGGCCTTGGAGATCGAGGCGGAGATCGAGCCAGGAGTTGCTGTTGTCCCACTGTTGTCGACGGCTCCTGCTTCTCCTTTCGTGACCCCCACTGCCGTTGCGACATCTTCAACTGGAACATCTTTGACGTTGACTATGTTGTGTGTCTTCTGGTCTTTCGCTGTACTTGGTAGCATGTAAAACGCCTTGATGGCCCGAGGATAGTTTGTGACAAAAACAGGTGTCCGCCAGCCTGGTGAAAAGAGCTCCGAGACGTTTGCTGCCAACCATTTCTCATGCTCACTAGACAAGTCTTCTCCCCACTTGGGTGCAGGCACTGTGAACGCTGTCCCATTTGACTCCTTTTGAGCGTGCTGGAGCATGGCTACTGCCTTTGTGTAGCTGATTCGTGGCCACTTAGGCGCCTGCATACCCATTCCTGCCCAGCGGAGATCGAGTTCTTCAGGACTGACAAGGTCTGGTTCTTCTTCGCAGAGCGTGGCAACAGCCTTGCGAAGATCGGATGCGGCTGTTCCAGTCTCCATACCAGCTACAGTGGCACGCAACATGTCTTCTAGTAACTGCATGATGATTTTCATGTCCTCTACAAAAGGCATTTCAGCTTCTAGCATGTAGAACTCACTCATGTGTCTAGACGTATCTGAATGCTCTGCTCGAAAGGTAGGGCTCAATGTCCACACATTTCCCACGCTTTGAGCCAATGCCTCTAGATGTAACTGGGTAGAGACGGTAAGATACTTTGGACCACGGAAGAAGTGGTCTGAAGGCTTTTTCTTCGGGGTGAGCTGTTCTTCTGGTGTACCACTAGCTACAGTAAAGACCTCTCCGGCACCCTCACAATCGCTGGATGTAATTAGAGGGGGATGCGTTTGCACAAAGTCCCGACTAACAAAGAACTGCGTGAGTGCCACGATAGCATCGGAACGCATACGCAGGAGCGCGGCGTTTAGTGGAATGCGGGAGCGTAGATGTGGCAGTGTACGAAGATACTCTAGTGATTGATACTTCTTCTGGATAGGGTATGTCTGCAGGATCCGTCGATATTAGTAAGTTAGTTTCAGCCACAGTTACGCAGCCAGCGGACTGGTTCCTGATGGGATTCCTCTGTGTCTAGCGGAGCTTTCCGGAAAGACAGAGGGGAAGAGAGTCCTAGGAACCACCTTTCAGCTTTTTGTTGTTGTTCTGGTCTCTTACCTTGGGATCTGAGTCACCAATGATTTCCATCCTAGACACTTTGAGTTCATGAGCTTGATGGTCTTGAACTTGGGACGGGATCCAATCACCCGTCAGACGAACAGCAGATCGTACACGAATGCTATATCACGATAGAACACCAACAAGTCAGCAATAGCCTACGACTCTAGTGTATTTGCATAGTTACAGACTTCATCTCCATGATCCATGATATGCTACCTTTAGGTAGTCTAGTTGAAACCCATGCCTGACGAGGAGGACTCACTTTGTGCCTATTTCCCTAGGCATAACTGCCTGGATTGCCCTTGAGCGCATACCATCGCTGATATCAACAAACTGCTCATTCTTGTACTTCCGCGATGAGCGTACGTATCCGTACACAGTAACGTTTTTCAAGCTCTGTCCAGGTGAAAGTTTGAGAAGTTCCGCTGTCGTTTTAGTCTCTGCTGCTGACGCTGTAGCCAATCGAGCAGAGGTTGAGAATAATCGATGTTGTGCTTTGAACATTGTCCACGGTAGCCTTGAGAGATGCTGTGCTATTAATAGGATGGGTGGCATTTACGGCGGACCAATTCGGCGCCCTCTATAGCTAGGTTAGATGTAATTTGAAGATACAAAACACCACTATCGAAAACAACACACCAGATTAGGCGGCCAGGTGCATGCCCTCCAAAAACACCAGGAACAACAGATCGCCGATCTGATTGCGCAGGCACGGATGGTACAAGCAGGGCAACTCAGGATCTAGGAGATTAAAGCAGATGCCTATATTTAGTGTGGCGGGTAGGAAAAACAGGAAAGAAAAAAAAAGGAGAAAAAAGGCAGAAGCAGAATTGTGCCTTGGCCTTGAGCCTCGAAGTATATTGAGACTTTGATGTTGACTATGTTGGAAAGTTTCATTGATGTGTGCTAAGGTGTGAATTAGGGTACACACTGTGAACTTAACACGGCCCATCGAGAAGAGTGAAAAAAAAATATGATACTGGTATGACAGGTAGACAGGGTTAGGGTCAAGAGCATATGTAGCTTTTGAACCTTGCAAGCGAAGACCAAGATCTACAGGAAGATAGCGTCGATTCCAAATTGCTCTGTTTCCAGCTTCTATTTACCGAGCCTTGTTCTGAAACGTCGCTTTACCCATCACTTTGTGACTTGATTCCTCGCTGCTTAATGGATAGTCTGTATATCTCCTTCGCCCGGTCAATTCGCCGTTCAATAACGCTTCGGTAGAGCCTGTTTCTTCAGCTCAGTCTGTGAATGAGTTATCAATATCACAGTAATAGTTAAATAAGCTGGCCAAGTTGATTTGTTGTCCTCGGAGATATTAGTAAGCCTTAAAAGTAGTAGAATTTGTTGTTCACCTCTGTTCATGCTCCCTATACCTGTGTATTAATGGCGCCAGCTATGGTTAGTATTGTTTTTATGTTCATGTCACAAGGCTGTGTCTTGTAGCACTTACAGGCTTCTAGTTCGACAGTGGATAGACACGCAGCAGCGATATAACAACCTAGGCAAAGATATCGATTCGAAAACTAGTTCAACCGTTTACATACTCAATCACGCTCAAAAACCCGTTCACAAGGTTTCTAGATGGGAACTAGCGTATCCGTACATGTCTCTGAAACAGTAGAAAATGGTGTAAATTTGAATTTGAATCCCACAGTTCTATGCGCTCAGTAGAGTTTAAAGAACCAACAACATCACACTCGTCCCTTGGAAACCCTCCGCGGCTGCGGCCTATCCATCCTATAGAGGCAACACAGATAGAAGCACGTACCCGAGCCTTTACCTACCAAGGATCCATCTGTATTGCTTACTCATTACGGAAGAGATGGGAAAAAAAAGGACTAGATGCTGGGTACCGAGGCTGTTCGTTCGCTGACTGGCTGGGCTTGTTGGAGATGCTTGGATCTCGATGCTAGTGTTTGTGTATGATCGAGTACAGTTCGAGAGAGATAATGTTTATATTCGTTCAAGATCTAGCGATCTTCAAAGTGCCTGATCACCTCCAAATCAAATGATCATATACTACCCCTGGTTGATATCATTGTACATATGATATGTATATTCTTGTAATCTTGCACCCTCCCTCCCTCCCTTGGCCAAGAATTCAGCAATAGTTGTACATTTGTTTGTTATATTCGAAGCTGTTGTGCGAGGCTGAACATGCATACTACTATTGTAGTCTGTGGCAGCCTACATACATACTATGTATATATTTACATTATAGGGTTTGACAATAGATATAGGGAACTATCGAAAACTGTCGGACGACAGATTCCCTAGAAATCTCCTTCGGCGGTTCTTTTGGAATCACAGAAGCAAGGACTGGGTGGACAAAAAGGCAATGGTGTACCTACGATACTATCCGCAAGGATCAGATCTGAAGTCGATGGCCTAGTCTTTGGTGACAATGTAGTGAATTTAGGCTGTTTAAGAGCAAAATAAAACTACCCTAGTACCAAGCCAATGTGTCGTTTCTTTACCTTACGAAGGGGGCGAAATCGCCGATATTTCCGGGGAATCACGTAGTAGAAACGTTAAGTTAAACCAGGATACACGATAAAAAAAAAGAAATCAAGGAAGAAAATATAGATATTCAATGTGCCTGATTCGTGAAAGCTTCCTCAATATTCTGTCTGTCAAATAAGCAGTTGAACATTGTTTTGTTGATAACATCCCTACAAGCCACCTTCACAAAAAAACAAAAAAACAACACGTACTTATGAGTGAGTAAAGATACAAGGGTAGATCAAACAAATCGTAGAATCAAGCATCTAGCTCGCATCATTGGCTTCATTAGCTCCATTGGCAAAAATATTATTTTCACTGAGTCCAGGAAACAGGTAAGCTTAGAGTTTTCCCTCATTATCTCTGACTTGGTTCACATAGATCGGAAAAGAGACCAAGTTGCAGATGATCTATTACTTTGATCGAACGAATAGGTATCTCAAAAACATAACGGATAACCAGAATAGGAAATATTCGCAGCACAAGCCTGTATAAACACTACATATATATAGTCTGTACACTAAGCAAACGAGCGTAGATATTTTGTAGTCATAATCGTACGCAATAGTAAGATATACATACATATGTAGATAGCACGAACGAAACAAAAGACTAAACCTTCACCTGTATTCTCGAGTCCCAAGAATGACAACCTTGACTAGCTATGGCCATGGCTCTGTTTTCTACCTAGTTCGTTTGTTAGAAAAGTTAACGGCACCATGTAGTAAGTCAATCATACCAGTAGTAGATGAGAGCGGTAGTTGTTTGAGTACTTACGTTTAGGTAGGACTTTGAGAAGTCAAGTACTCAAGTCACCTGTGCATGGGGCTATCGAAGTATTCATCTCTTGGTAGT
This sequence comes from Davidsoniella virescens, assembly GCA_001513805.1. Taxonomy (NCBI): domain Eukaryota; kingdom Fungi; phylum Ascomycota; class Sordariomycetes; order Microascales; family Ceratocystidaceae; genus Davidsoniella; species Davidsoniella virescens. The sequence goes on from LJZU01000083.1 coordinate 28,899, forward strand.
AACAGAACCTAAGCCTGATTGCTTTTCCGGCTCACAAAAGCCCCCTCATCTTCGCCAAGTCTAGTGGCTTGCTATTCATTCCATATCAACTTGGCGAATCAAGGACTACATCTTCCTATCTTTACTAGTAACTATCTCCTTGATGCTTGCTTTTTTTTTCTATCTATAGCACAATTCATGATTTCACGCATACTTACTTACCAACTACAGCTACCAGCAGCAGCTGTTTGACATTTGGAATTCATGTGTGCTGCAATGTACTGTGCATAGCATACCAAGACTCAAGCCAATAGTCGGTGAGCTTTGATTATCTTGGATGAATTTCCAAGAAGACAAAAAAGACTTGCTCAAACAGATGTGAGTTTCATCAGAAGCCTTGTATAGTAGACAGCATGTGCTGTTTATTTGTCGTTTTTGTCTACCCCAAGACCATGCGGATATCATGACCAGGGCTACTAAGTAGTTTATCTGCTCAGGAATGTTGCCGTATCACAGCCATCCACGGATGCATTATATCCGATGATTCTATATACATGGTTGCCTCTCAAATTAGTGTCTCTTCATGCTGCTATACATGTATGTACAACAGACAAATCATGTCGTAAGCATAGCGCGGAAGGCAATTTTTGGAACACTAATGTATCGAGAGATCCACCTACTTTTGTTCACGAGGATGATGTTTTTGATCATAAGGAGCATCTGTATTTAGCCGCGTGCGTATAACAATATACGGGTGATATATTGCTCACAGAGTGTGTGAGAGCCCAATCATGGTAGTAGAGAGGGAGGGGGTTGGGCGGGCAGCCTAGAGACAATGTTTCTAGCTTTTTGAAACTATGAAAGCCAAGAGACAAGTTATACTGAGTAAATGTCGAGTCGGAAACGTCCAAACTAAGAGATACGCAGAGAACAGTAACTGAAGAGGGGTAGTAATGACAATATCATTCCAAGTGGTAGACTTGAAACTATGTTGGTAAAGGTCCGTCACGCAACATGATAAGATTAGCTGAAGTAAATCTAGGATCTGGACTAAACTAGAGGGACACGAACTGTCTATCTGAGCGTTATCGGTCCATGTCGTACCCGATGTTATTATTAAACAACATGGTTCATCGTGTAGCCTATGGAATTATGAAATGATATTGTCATACCATATAGTAGGGTTAATACAGGGTTAGAAAGCTGGTATCCGTGACCAAACCGGCATATAGACAGAGACTTTCCCTTCAGCGAATGAGCCAAAGAAGTGGTCCCTAAGATGATTCTGTATGTGTTCTCCCAGACTGGCTGAGACAAACGAGGAAAGACATTATAGTTGGAGCCCGCAACAATTTCAAGCTCAGGCCGCAGCATAACGGTAACTCATTAGTCGAGCTTCTCCTCTTCCTGATATCTCCCAGAACAGCATTCTACGGCTGACTCTGTAGTGCGTTCTTTTTCGTCTTCCAGAGCATTCCTATCACTTGATCCCTTGTTCTCGGGCAACATATCAACTTGACTTAGGTTTGTCTTGAGCGAGAAAGGGCGTGCTGCGCGCTGATAGAGAGACACAGAAGAACAGAATAAAAAAGAGGGAATCAAACATTGTGTGTTTGTATGAATTTACTGCGAGAATCAAACATGGGTGAGCTGTAAGCGATGCGAACTGAAGACAGCAGTTTCTGTCACAATCACAGTCGCTTCAGTCGCCCTGCTACTATTACTACCTACTAGAGGAACAGGCTGGCCAATCACTCAGTCAACTCAATCAAGTCCCTTGCCGAAATATTGCTGTAGTTGTAGAATGAGAAACCGTGTGCTCAGCTTCAGAAGACAGTGAATGGAAGAAGAGAAGGAGGATCTGGAAAAACAATCTCGAGCATAGAAAATTTGAGGAAGAACTAAGTTAGTTTGAGACTATCTTATAAGACTAACCAATGCAACCTTTATCTTCCTTTGTGTCGTTCGATTCAGATGGGAACCCAGAATATAGATTCTTACACTATAGAACAAGAATAAGATTATTACCAACAATACATACATACCAGCTAATCGATCTCGAGGCCGTTATGAGCCGGACCGAGAAACAGCCTTCACGGGCCTGGAAATCAATTATATCTATCACGAGGACAAACAATAGTAATCCTCCTCGGATATCGACTTCTGCCCGACTGACTAGCGGGATATTCCTCTGACTGAGTCAACAAACTTGATTTTCTCTCTCTCTTCTGTCTCAGAGACATTACCACTCAGAGGTGAGGCTCGCCATATGCCGACACAGTTCCTACCGAGGACGGCACTCGCCTTTAAATGCCACTGCACATGCAATAAAGGCCTTATGACGATATTTGTGTCTCTTTAGGGCATTAGTCAACGCCCGCGTAATTTTTTCTTCTTATTTATGTCGACGTAAGAAGAAGAAGACAAGAAAAAAAAGGGATAGACAGAACAAAGGATGGGCTTAGACAAGACAAAGACTCCAAAAAGTAGCCGCCAGGCCAGAGACAAGGAAACAAGAAAGAACACGAAAAAAACGCCTGTCTTGTATGTTGATGTTCGGCTTTGCTAGCCCGGAAACTCAGAAGCGAGAGAAACAGATAGAAGCCGGTTTGAACAATCTAAGTCAGTCTTGCTGCCGGTCTTTTTTTTTAAAAAAAACTATTAACTATTGAATATATCAAAGACTATCACATCTACTAGGTACAGACTGAAGAGAATTTGGCCCATTCTACTGGTTAATAGTACGGTAAGCTTACGGTATATGGCCCGTTAGATTATTGTGATATACAGAGGGTCGAGGGTTGGCAATATGAATGATAGTGGGAAAGATAGGGAGACAGGGGAAAAGTGTTAGTATATGCCTGTCTAGGGAACAAAAAGACTCGAATATTACTACTAGTACTAGACGTGATAGTCATCTTTCCGGTTTCTATAAAATTACCGCGTGATCCCCTTGACGGGCAATTCTTCTAGGTTTGACATGATGTCAGGTTATTACATGTTCGACAGTTTGTCTATGCAATCTTTTGGGCAGTTGATCATATAGTCGATCACACGTAGTAGAAATCTCATAACAGTATATGCCGTTCCCTATGTGCAAGATACACACTAGGCCTACATTCAAGGGTTAAGAAAAAAGAAGTCTAGGGCCTGCAAGAACCTCTGTAAGAGACGCAGTAAGACAAAGGTAGGTTTGTGCTTTTTGGATTATGATCCTAGTCATAACTAGTATCAACAAGCAATATAGCAAGCAACGACCAACTTGTCACTGGCTGGCTTGGCTTGGCCGTGCTTTGCTAGCAAAGCCTTGAACGGATCGGAGCCACCAGCTTCAAGTTACGAGGACGAGACGGGCATTTTCTTCGTGGCTGACCTGGGGGGCTCTCAAGGCTAGTTGCCGCCGCGGCTAGCAGGGCGACCAACGGGGGGCAGAAGGAAAAGAAAGGAAATAGAAGGGAAGGGAAACTAGAGAGACGATGCTAGGTATAGCATATGTATGTTGTGTATTGTGTATATTTGTGGTGTTCATTTCTTACTGTTTTCTTTTCTCTATGCTCAAGAGGGGAGTGAGCAAAGGGGGAGTGTAGGTTGCCTGAATAAATGCGAGAGCGACCGGAACCTCGCAGACGGACGGGAGGGTGGATAGAGTGAAAAAAAAAAGGGAATAAAAAAAGCAGTCAAGACATTTTACCTTTTACTTTCTATTTTATCTTGGTAAATGGGAGATATAGAACAAGATAGATATTGAGAAGGGCCAGCTGGGTAGATGCAGAAGGGTGGAAGAAACCTGCCAATACACTAGGGCGTCTGAAGATAATATCTAAGATAACTGAGTTGGTCAAGAAGTATAAGAAGCTGGCAATGTCCACCTCGAGATAGAGGAAGTTGTGATAGAGAAATCACCCCCAGCATCTACTTGTTCTTTCTATAGCCTTCTCAGTCATCTTCCAAGCTTTTTCTACTTTATTTCTTCTCCTGTTAACTCTTGTTATCAGGTCTTTCTGTATTGTCTGCGCTCTTGTGTTAGTTAAAGATCATCACCACTTACACGGATACACCGTTTAAGCTATATATATACTCATATATACATATGTTGGTACGCTTTCTGACACTAGTACATCAACCACTGGCAAATCATCTTACAACAATCTAGTTCTTCTGCAACTCCCTTATTCATCGTTAGCTCCTCTTTATAGTCCTTTTTGTTCGTATTTCTTCCTGAACGTTCTTGATATTGCCACTTACTGTGATATAAAAGCCAAGCTGCCTCTCTTGAAAAGACAGCATCAAAAACACATTTTCTAAATCTTCTTCTTTCTTCATTCTACTATCAACTTGACCCTTCATCCATCCGCTACAATGGATCACCCCCCTCGCCCCAATGACATCGCTAGCCTGACTAAGCGCCACTTCCTGCCTCTAATCACGGAGCAGTACTCTCACCTGTGGCCCCAGATAAGCTCTGTTTTCCGTGCCCGGAACCATGTCCATAAGCTGCGCAGCATGGATAACAACAGTTTTCCCTGTCCCGAGTTCATCATCGAGGTCGGCGACCCTATCCACTCTGTGATGGCACACGCTCTACCTCCCAAGGGCCCTCTGCCATACCTATGCCCAGCCCATACCAAGCGCCCTGGTGGCGACTGGGAGACGGGAATTGCCGGAGCCGAAGAGGAGCTCTGTCGCCGCTCGTCTCTAGCCGCCAGTCTGGCCATGTCCTCGAGCTTCTACCCGCTTCCTGGTGACGGAGCCATCTTCTCGCCCAACGTGGTTGTGTTCCGTGGTCCCGCTGATCGCTACGAGCAGCTACCCCAGCAGAACTGGATGGTCGTTCCCGTGGTCAGCGTGGCCCCCGTTCGTCTTCCTAAGCTAAACAACACCAGCCCCGGTGAAGAGCCGCGTTACAGCTTTGAGGAAGAGAAGACTCAGAGCCGCTTGTCGATGAAGGCTGGCCTCAAGGCTGTGTTGAAGCACGGCTATACCTCCATCGTTATATCTGACTTTGGCCTGGGTCGCTATGGCCGTAACCCGCCACGCGTCATGGCTAAGATGTGGCGGGACCTCTTCCTGTACGACCCTGAGATCCGCGGTCAGTTTGACCGAGTCGTCTTCGTCTTCCCGGACGACGTTGCCAGTACTGAAGGCCTGATCGTCGAAACCGCAGCCCGTGCCGCTTCCAAGGAGGCTACCAAGGACCGTCGCCGCAAGGGTAGTAGCAGTAGCGGCAGCTACAATGCTGCCTATAGTGGTCACTACCCCGTGGCTTCCGGTCACTACTACGATGTGGCTACCGGTACCTATTATGAAGCCGCCGAATATGGCCAGTACGCTCAAGATCCCAATGTTGCGGCTTACTATGAATCCCAGGGCTACATTCCAGAGCAGTCCTACTATATGCAGCAGCAGATGCCCATGCCTATCTCTGACTATCATATCTTCTTGGATGCTTTTCACCCTAGTCTTATTGCTCGTCTGGATATCAAGCCTGATCCCCGTTACGACATCAACACTATTTCTCAATAAATCTGCGTATAAGTGGGCAACGTCTTTTTAGGGTTGCATAGCTGCTACCCTGGCTAGGGTTAGTGAATGTACATTTGCTGGTCAAATGCTATCATCTTTCTTACAGAGTCAGTGATTTGTGCTTTGGAGAGTTGATAAGATACCCTGCTGATATCTCTGTTCATTATGTCTTTTTTCTTTTCCTGTTTCTCTTCACATTTTGTTGTTCGGTTCGTCCTTTTTTTTTGGTTTCATTCTATTTCGGCTATTGGGTTTCTCTATTATAATTAGGGTTACAATTGTCCATGATTCTCCAGACCTTAGCTTCGATGATCAGATTGTTTTCCTTTCCGAAGCAGGTTCGAGACATTTTTTATGTATCTTTTGTTTGTTCTGCTGTGCTACTTGGTCTTTTGGGGTTCTATAAGATGAAAAAAAAACATAATAAAATCACAAAAAAAGTTTAAAAAGACTAAGAATGACATCCTCCTCGAGGTAAAGGGTCTACCGTAGGTCTGACAGGCTCATGTTTCTGTATGGAAATTATTGGTATCAAGGCATTATGATTGAAGCAAGCAACGCTACCAGAATTACCGACAAAAGTAGGTATGACTTGATGAATATTTTCTCTTGTTTTTGTCTTTGTTAATTACTGAATGAAAAAAGTTTAACGCTAGTATATTACAACAATGATTATTCTCTGTCTCTCTCACCGCTTGACCCATATATTCTCTTTAATGCCAGTATGGCGGTCTTAGACCAGCAAATGTAGAGTCTGATCCATCTTCCTTTTTACGGTGACCGTTCAACTGTAATTTAAAACCTCTGGTTAGCTTACTGTTCTTTTGAGGATGGTCTAGTAGGTCAATGACTACAATGCCATTGTTTTTTTTTGTTATAACAATCTGAAACAGATAATGCATTTGTGTCCTATATTGGTGTAGATTCATGACTTACTTCTAGCTGCACAGACTTGTGGATATGCACCAACCAGTCCACATAGCTTTGCGCTTCGTTGTTACGGTCCTCAATGAGGAGTCGCGCAAATTCATACTCGGCCCCATCAAGACCTTGGCGAGCAATCTGGATTGTCAAACCCTTAGATCCCCGCAATTTGCGTAGATGCTCGATGATGTTGCGTACTTGGGCGTTCAAATGTGTCTGGAGAACAGGAAGCTCGGCCATGTACGGGTCAATTGCCTTGAGTTCGTTATACTGCTCACCAAGAAGATCAGATATCAAGTTTGATGATGTTTGAGCGTGCATCCACAGGATGCAGATTTGGCCATTGTCTACCAGGTAGACACCACCAGGCTCAACACGAGAGAACGAAGCCCGTACAGAGGGTGGCATTTTGAGGTGGCCAGTCTCAGCATCCGCGAAACCTTCTTCAGGCTGAAGGTTGTGTAGGGCAACTATACGAGGGTATAGGTATAAGCTGGTTTCGCGAACACCCATAGACCGAATGAGGCGAAGCTCGTTGACCCGGCGATCCGAGGTCTCACTTCCAGCCTTAAAAGCACGAGTCTTTTCCAAACCAAGCATGTACATAGCAAACTCTTTGAGCTTCTCTGGCATGACAAGTTGACCAGGAGGATGGGCTTGTGAAAGGAAGTTTTTGCGGTAGCAAGCCAGTATGTCAATGGTACGTTCGGTCATGAAGTTCCGGGTGTCTTTCAAGTTAGCTCCGGAAGTGGCCAGTTTAGTAGCAGCTTCCTTGGCTAGCAAAGAGTAGACAGAATCTTGATCAATGAACTTCATACTCTCACGTGGGTTCTCACTGACGCTAGCAATTACATTGCAGCAACGAACACGACGCTGACCAGAAGCCGTGGTGTAAAGAAGCGCCATCTGGAAGTGAGCATCAAGTTTGGAGTCTAGCTTTCCATCATAACTGAATGTAACCCCAAAGGCCTTGTCAGCGTCAAGAACACCGATCTCAAGATCAGCACCAAAGGTATGGTGGATAAAGTTGCCATGGTAAGATGAGACTTGTAAGCCATTGGAGCAGCGGACCTTCATAAGAGCCTGGTAACCAGTTTCGCGGGTTACCGCATGTTTGATTTCAAGTGCCATCTTCTTTCCATCACGAGCTACCACAAAGTTGGGGTAGTAGAATGTCTCACCACCGGTCAAAGCTGATACGTGACCAACAGTGCCGACATCTAGATAGCCTCCAGATGGAGAGACTAAAAAGAAATCTGCGCCAATTCCGGCAGGAACCATGCGCTCGACAACTTTTTTCCAGAGGGGATGCTCGGTTGTCAGGAGTCTTTTATCAGGTTCACCTCCCACTGTCTTGCCGTCATCTCTCATAAAGAGGTTACCCGGACCCCAGGTAGGCAAGCATGAAAGAGAGGCAATGATCTTACCTCCAGTCGGTTCGAGAGCAGCAACAGCGGAGTTAATGGCAGCAAGCATGGCGGGTTCCGGGTTTTTGACACTTGAGAACATCACCGGCAGTCTGGTAAGCAGCTGGGTGATGACCGATCTAATTAGGGTTAATTAGCAAGGGTATGACATGTGAAGATGATCCCATGCATGAACTCACTTAGACTCGTAAGGATCAACGAACAGTCCACTACCCATGGGAACAAAAGGATCCGTCAGATCTGGCATAATCAGCATTTGTGCTTGCTCTAGGTTTGACTGTGCGATTTTGTCATTAGTTATTTCTGTATCAATTGAAACACGGACGGTAATGAAAGCTTGACTTACACTGCAGTTGTAGAAATGGATATCACGGTCGTAGGTCATGAAGCCGACTTTGACACCTTCTGGAACGGTTCTGGTAGGCTTTTCGCCTTCAGCCACATCCTCAACTTCATTAGAGTATAGAGCAGCAAGAATGCCCTCGCAAAAGGTCTCGAGAACACCCTTGTTGATGGCGTCTTGGGTGACATCGATAACAAATAGCCATCTCAGACCAACGGGCTCCTTTGTCCAGTACTCCTTGGGAACAACAAATTCCACAGTTCCACGGTTCAACTCGGGTCTTTGGTCGCGATCAACGCGGACACCTGCGGGAGAAGTGGCACAGAAGTATTCGGGGGGGGTATCATTGGGGTATGTACACAAGTTGCACACAAACTTGTTTCCGCCGGATCGGAACATCATGAATGGGTTGATGTATGCTCGGCAACGGTGGCATCTGGGAGGGCCGTCGGGGCCGAAATCAAGCACGGGGATTTCGAGCTCGCCGGGTTGCTGGGCCACAAGAGGCTGCAGAATCAAGCCAAGCGGCACGCCGGTAGAAGCTAGCTTATCGGAAGAATTCGGGATGTTGTTCATAGTCAAGCGGGCATGCTTGGGCGAGGAATTGCCCTGGTCGAAAGCAACGAAAGACACAGTTGCGGGCGGCGGGACATGGCGTTCAAAAGTCGGGTACACGTTCTGGAGGTAGTAAGGCTGGGCAGCATCGCGAGCGGTAGGTACGCTGGGGGTATCATCGGCACTGATAGAAGAAGAACTGGTTGGGACGACAGCTGGAGTAGGCGTAGGAGGGCCACCAACAGGCGACTGTGAGTTGCTACCGAACTGAGCAGTGGCAGGCACAAACTGGCTGGAGGTCTCAACACCTGGGGCGCCACCAATGAAGCTGTCCGGGGCGCCACCCGTGATGCCGGGAGGGCCACCGAAGCTTGCCGAAGTGCCTACCGGGGCCTCGATGGTATGATAGGCATGACGGTCTTTCTTCTTCCGGCGAGCAGCAGCAGCTCCCAGCGGCTCGGGAGTGCCAGCGGTGCCGAGGCTCATGCCAGACATTTGCGCAGCAAGGTCGTCTTGTGGGGCAGCGGCAGGCTGGCCATACGGCATCGGAGGCTGTAGGGGCTGAGGTCCGCCATACGGCAGGTTTGAAGCAGGCGCAGGGCCACCGTACTGGGGGTAGGTCGCATAGGGAGCTTGCTGGGTTTGTTGCGGTTGCTGTTGATATGGCGGCTGCTGCTGGTATTGCTCGTACGGATTAGGAGCGACGGGCGGCTGGAATGGCACAGGCACGGGCTGCGAGGTTCTCGAAGGGTCGTTGGGGTCGAGCTGCTCGCCCTGGCCCAGCGAATGGTACATGCCGTGATCGGCCATGATATACGAGTGTGTAAATTTAGGCTGTGTTCTGGTGTTTTTGGAGCAACGTCGTGGTTTCGTTTTTTTGGAGGGGTCTTTCAACGCCTGATCAATAGAGTTGCTAGGGACAGACTGAGAACGAGCTTATAAGAGTGACGAAGAGAACAGGTAAAACAAACAGAGCTAGCTTAACAACAAAGGCCTAGGCAGAGTTTAGTCTGAGTAGATGACTAGCAACTACGCACAACTAGACTAAAAAAAAGAATAGAGAACTGAGAAATGCAGGCACCACAGGCCAAGTTTCGAAGAAAAGTAAAATCAGAGGCAGAAGAAGAATGGCGAGTCAGTCAAGTCTTATCGTGGTCAGATCCAAAGAACGGGATAGCAAAATAGCAGGCAAAATAGGATAGCAAGATAGTGCTGCTAAAACAAGTAACGCCTTGGCACGTAAAGTGATTAATCTGGCAACTTTTTGGTGCACTTGTAGCACTTTTGAGGACCAGTTGCGCTGTAACTTAGCAGGCCCCAGTGTGAAACCGCTAAGTTGTGTCCTTTTAGTGGGACCATGTGCTGAGTGAAGCCGATGTTTAGCCGTCACATCAACAAAGCATTAAGCTTTCGTTCACTTTTACTAGCGCAACCGAAGCTCAAAAAGTGCCTGAAAGTGGGATCGCAAACTCGAGCTTATCCACAGCCTTGTCTCGATAGCAAAGTCCTTTGCGGTCAGTTCTTGCTATTCTTTCACTGCCCATACAATATAATATAACGAAAATCGACTTCTTACAGTGGTAGTTACGCCTTCGAACCCATCTGTTATTCCAGCGTTAGCGCTTTTCAATCTGCCTCAAACATCGTCACTTATTTACCATCGCCAAGCTTGCTTCCAGTATCCGCCTCAACATCTCTTTTCGCATCTTTGTAGCGCAATGCGCTAGCAGCCACAATGTTCACGTTTAGCCCGCTGCAAGGCGCTTTTTCCGAGTCGCCTGCCACTCAGTCGCTTCTAGAACTTGATGGGGGAGTGAAGGTGCTTGTTGGTCTTGGCTGGGACGCGTCGTTTGACGTCACCAAACTCCGGGAACTTGAAAAGTGAGAGAGCCTGCTTGCCATAGCATATGGTTTTGAAGAAACTGTGAGCTAAGCTAACGATCCAATCTTCAGACAAGTCTCGAGTCAGTCAATCTCTCTCATTCTACTCACCCACGCAACCGTTGGACATCTTGCCGCCTACGCCCACTGCTGCAAAAACTTCCCGCGCTTCACACAGATTCCAATCTACGCCACACGGCCCGTCATTGACCTCGGCCGTACCTTAATTCAAGATCTCTATGAATCGACGCCATTAGCGGCGACCATAATCCCCGAAAACTCACTCGCCGAGACATCCTTCACACATACTCCGAATCCGGCTTCACTACAGAATCTTCTCTTACAGCCACCGTCCTCAGAGGAGATCGCCAAGTACTTCTCATATATCCAACCTCTCAAGTACTCGCAACCACATCAGCCTATCCAAACGCCGGGTACGCCACCTCTCAATGGCTTGACTATCACAGCATACAACTCGGGCCGTACTTTGGGTGGCACTATCTGGCACATCCAACATGGCATGGAATCTATCGTGTATGCCGTGGACTGGAACCAAGCTCGTGAGAATGTATTTGCCGGTGCGGCTTGGCTGGGAGGTGCAGGCAGCGGTGGCGCTGAAGTTATTGAGCAGCTACGACAGCCCACTGCACTTATCTGCAGTAGCAAAGGTGCTACAAAGCCTGCCATTGGGGGTGGTCGTACCAAGCGTGATGAGCAGCTCATTGAAACTGTCAAGACAGTCGCCCTTAGCGGCGGTACTGTCCTCATCCCAGTGGACTCGAGTGCTCGTGTTTTAGAGATAGCCTACCTTCTCGAAACAGCCTGGCGCACAGCAAACGACCCCATGCTTGAGGGTATACAACTGTTCCTAGCTGGCAGAAGTATGAGTAGTACGCTAAGATATGCTAGCACTATGTTGGAGTGGATGGACGACAATATCAACCGTGAATTCGAAGCCATAAATGATCGAAATCAGGCCAACCAAGACGACAAAATGCGCGATGAGCCGGCCGCCGAATCAAGAGTTAAGAGCAGTGGTCCGTTCCACTTCAAGTACATCCGTGTATTAGAACGGAAAGCACAGATTGAAAAGCTTCTTCAAATGACACTCTCGGGTGATGCTCTCCGTTCCAAGGGCCGTGTGATTCTTGCTACCGACTCTACGCTAGAATGGGGGTTCTCCAGGGATATCCTCAGTGGCCTAGCCCACGATCCTCGGAATGCCATCATCTTGACCGAAAAACCCACAACGGCCCAATCCGAATCAACACCTTCGGTATCAGAGACACTATTTAATTGGTGGAAGGAACGTGGTGGTGATAATCGAGTAGAGACCATTGGTTCCGAAGGTATCGAGCTAGTCCATGGCGGCGGCCGCCAACTTGATATCAATCAGGCATCCAGACTCAAGCTTGAGGGGGATGATCTCGATATCTACCAACAATGGTTTACAAAGCGCAGTCTCCAATCTCGGGTTGAAGGTGGTGGCGCCTCGCTTGAAGCGGCAGCCGATGTCGTCGATGAGGAGTCCGAATCCGACGAATCAGATGATGAGTCAGATTCAGAACAGCAAGGAAAGTCCCTCAACATCTCAGCAACATTGAATCAGGCAAATCGTCGCAATGTTATCTTGACTGACGAGGACCTTGGTGTCAACATTCTCATAAAGAAGAAGGGTGCCTACGACTACGAAGTAGATGGTCGCAAAGGCCGCGACAGATTCTTCCCGGTTCCTATCCGGAGGAAACGCACAGACGACTACGGCGACTTGATTAGGCCAGACGCCTATCTTCGCGCAGAAGAGCGCGTGGACCCTGATGCTACCGGGCCACTCATTTCTACTAGCCCTGAAGCAGACGAAGACTCAAAGCTCGGCAAAAAACGCAAATGGGGTGAACAGCCTAGCCATGGCTCATTAAACAAGCGAGCTCAGCACTCGCACAGTCCATCTGGCGATGGTCATGGTCCAGCTTTAGTCGACGAGCTGGACGATGCGGAGGATATCCCAGACCCAGCACCAGCCTCTGATCCAGCGAGATTAGTGATCAAGCCCGTCTCCATGTCTGTGAATATGCGCATCACATATATTGATATGGAGGGTATCCATGATAAGCGTAGTTTGAACATGCTGATACCCTTAATCAAGCCACGCAAACTGATTTTGATTGGCGGTTCTCAGGATGAGACCAATGCTCTCGCAACGGATTGCCGCCGCCTTCTCTCTGGGAACAATGCTGATGGCTCTTCCGGATCCAAGGGTTCCATAGTGCTAGTACCAACAACAGGCGCTATTGTTGATGCTAGCGTCGACACTAATGCTTGGTCATTAAAACTCTCGAATTCTCTAGTACGCAAGATCAAGTGGCAAACCGTCAAGGGTCTCAGCGTGGCAACCATCAACGGTCAGCTTCTTGGAGTGGCAGTCGACCATGCACCATCGTCCACCAAGAAGCTTAAGAGTAGCAACACTGATACCGAAGATACTGAGATGACTTCTGACGCATCTCCATCACCTGCCGGGCCTCCAGTCAAGATTGTCCCAACACTCGATCTAGTGCATGGCGCAGCCTCCGCATCGGCTGCTCGTGCCATGACCCAACCTCTACACGTCGGTGATTTGCGCCTAGCTGAAATTCGCCGTGCGATGCAGATGTCTGGGCACTCGGCAGAATTCCGCGGAGAAGGAACTTTACTGGTAGACGGATCAGTTGTAGTACGCAAAACGGCGGCCGGACGTATAGAAGTTGAGCGTGTTGGTGTCGATGTCTCAGTTGTGTCAGGGGATCGTAAGCGGTCATCGTTCTCTGCCGTCATGAAAGTCGTGTATGAAAATCTGGCCGTGGTTGCCGGAGCTTGAACGAGGATCCATGTTTTGTTGATAGTTAGAACATATACGATACCACATCTTTTTTTTTCTCAATAAAGACACACAGGTTTCGAATGAACCAATTCACAAATAAACAAGATAATACTTTAAATTTATGGTAGTGAATAAGCAAATGTTAGATAGAACGCCGTTGTTTAGCCCGATACACTAGATCGCGCACAATGAAAGTAAACAATCATGGATGATGTCAATATGTAACACAGCCGCACCAATAGATGAGATAAGAAAAAGGCAAAGAAGAAAACACCTCGAACCCGTGAGAACAAAAACAAAACGCAAGTGCTCTAAAAGAAAAAAGCAAGACAGCCACCATTAGAATTTCAAAAAAGGGTACATCATGACTGCCCATTCATGGACACCATTTCATATTCGCCAGTACCGTCCCTCCCTCTTCCCCTACTATGGCCAGTCTCAAAGCCAACAGCAGCTTCTTCATCGATCCCACCGCCAATATCACCACCACGGCCGCCGCTGTTGCCATTCTTGCTTCGGCCACCGAAGGATATAGGTTTCAGTTCGCGTGATCGAGAGCCGATGATACCAAAGAACGAGGCTATGCCTGCGCTAGCAAAGCATGCGAACCACCACATGGTGTTAATGGGGATGCTTCCGGAGAAGAGATATACGATGGCTAGATGGACGCCTTGAGTTGTCAAAGCGAAGTCAGGTACGAGTTTGGAGCGGCCAATCAGAACGACGATGGCAGAGCCACTACAATGTGATGTTAGCAAAATAGGAATCCCGAAGAAAGAAATACAAGAACGATAGCAGTCTAGTGCTAGAATAACTTACACTACCACGCCTCCATCTAACACCATGAGCAGTGCCAGAAGCCAACCTTGTGTGATATCGCCCCGCACTGCTGACCAGCCAAACACTAAATCCATTGTCCACGGAGTACCTGCCACCAAGCTACTAAATAGTGTGAGGACCAGTGACACGGCGTAATAAAGTGCTTGTAGCGCGACGATCTGTGAGAAGATGCGCAATGGCGGGAGCTCTGTCAGGGCGCCAGGCCGGCGGGCGCGCCGACGAGCCATTGTTGTTATTGTATTTGAATGTTGTGGTACTCTTTTCTTTTGTTAGATTCGAGATCTTGGGTATAGTATGTAGTACTGCTTTTTCTCCGACTTTCTTGTCTCTCGCTACGATGTAGGCGAGCCTGTTCAAAAAAGCGTCGGGGTCGGAGTGACCTCGGCGTCGTTTGTGCTCGATTAGTTGAGCTGTTCGGTTGTTTCGGCTAGACTGCAAGCTCGGGATATTCCGTATGTTTCTAGGTGGGATGAAAAAAGAGAGCGATAGAGAGAGCTTGCCAGTAGCTCGGATCTACCAGAAAGGAGGTCGGCCTCTGGTTTTTTTTGGTGACGTTTTATTCAACCTGCTTGTTGCGACAACGAATTGCAAAACAAAAATAGTAGATAAGAAGAAAGCTGTTGATTGTTCTGTTTTCTTGTTTCAAAGTCCAACTCGCGTCTATACTCTGTCAGTAAGAAAATGCAGCTGTACAATAAAGCCAGAGCGCGTTTTTAAAGACACTTTTGGTTGTTAAGGTTGCAGCCTTGTGATGTATTAGAAGCTTGTTCTTTGATCTGTTCCCACTATTTCTTATTCTATGTAATAGCTGAATTTGGAAACCTGCTTAGGTCACTTGCAGGCAGCTTTTAGTTGAAGAATGGCGGCTCAGCTGCTCTTTACCTCACCGCCCAGTTTCTGCCGCCATGTTATAGGTCCAGTTATGTCATTCACATGCATTTTTGAAGCCAAAAAATAATGGTAGATGAATTAGAGTAATATTGTGCAGATAAATGTGTGTGTCATGCAGTGTTGGGGTATTGGTCACATTCTTTGCTGTTTCACTCCGATGTGTATATATACCGTAGGGTTATATGCTGCAAATAGGGTTGTTTGACCAACATCAGGGTCTTTACTAGTCACGTCATAGCTAGAATGGATATAAAAGCAGTTATATTTCCATTTAGTACGTGGCTCTTCCTGAGCTAAGCAACCCGATCCCGATAGACCGCAAAGGATGATACTGGGAAGCTTTCACGGTTGTTATATACGCGTGTTCTCGATGATTAGTTAAGAAATATCTATAAAAAAAAATTTAATATGACAAGACTCTTTCGGGCACAGCGAAGTTGCGGTATACTATCAAGATTGCTTTGGAATAAGAATTGAGCCGTATTGCACATGCAGAATAGATCTTGATTGGCGATAGAGGCTGTTTGTATATAGGATGGCACACCTGCTGATATTTATGTCAAAGCATCGGTGGAAGATAGCAGTATAGGCGTTGCTGAGTGAAACCCAGACAGTTTGAAGCGGCCTGTCCGTTTTCACTAAGAGACCAGAATAGTGAGCCCCGTTCGATAGAGCCAACCCTGCTAGCAAAACAAGAGAAGAAAAATTGCACTAACTCGAAGTAGTTGAAATGTATTCCTAGACTAGATCCTGATAACGTAAATCACGACTCCACTAACGACTGATAAGTTAACCTCATGGTACACCTTTCGTTTTGATGGACGTGGCAGTTCGGCGTCTATACAGCTATCTTCGGAGTAGGCTAATTGCCAGAAGTGTAATGTGAAAAAGAGGAATCAAGAGGGGAATAAAAGGAGACAAAGGAGAGAAAAGTGAGGAAACATGGAGAAAGACAGCAACAGCTTACATGAGGTTTGTTTTGCAAACTACGCCAAGACCAGAAACCCGCAGGGCGATAACCGGAAAAAGAACAGTGGAAGCCGATAATATGTGATACTATGGAATTTAGCTACATAGACCCTCTTCCATACAATACCAATTAGTCAGTTTAAGCTATGACCACAAAATCTCCATGAGTAGCCCCTGCATATCTTCTTTTCCTTCTTGCTATTCTTGTTACTTTGATATCTTCGATATTACAACAAACGTTTGAAGTGACGACCACCTCGTCGTTTCATCGTCACCCGGTGGCCTTTTTGCGTTTACTTGTTGTTGAGCTCCTTAACATAAAATATATATGAGATACAGCATTGCTCCTGCAGTTCTCTCTTCGCTGCTGTTTAATCTCTCCAACCCTCACAACCACCATATTCTATAGCGTCATTTTCGATCAGGCACAGTCTACAGTATAGATCTACAAGATGGACAGAACTCGTCGCAAATACACGGCCATTGCCATCTTCTTCCTGTTGATGATTCCACTGGTACACTTCTACCGCTACCAGTATGACAGCATTCCATTTATCAATCACTCACCATCAACGCCTGACAAGCAAGAACCTACCACGTCACACGGCCAAACAGAGGACACCGAGAACTCACTACCGTATATGGTCGATATCAAGCCCAAGCCATCTACTGGAGGTGACAAAGCATCCGCAGTTGTCGCAGCACCGACTCCTCAAGATGATGACTTCCGCCTTGGCGACTATTATAGCGGTCTGCAATCCAACAGTATGACGCCGTATTGCCGCAAGCACATCTCGTCAGCCTATGTCAACGGCTTCAGTGCACGCAGTCCCGGCGGCTTTGAGTATTGCACAGAAGCCGCAGAGTCCAAGGATCCCCTGAACCGGGGACTCACTTCACTGCGTTGCTTTCACACTAGCGATGGCCCCGAGCGCGGCAAGTTGGATTCGTTCTGCATGGCTCGTGGTGTCTCGCTAGACCACGAGGTCAACCGGTTCCGTATCAGTTGCAAGCCACGCGATAAACTTACACAAGAAGAAACAGACAATGGAGGCATCAACCTAGACCAGATCCGTGGCTACTGGTACGGTACTGGCGCGCCGGCTATCTTCCGCGACAACATCATCGTGGATGTTGGTGATAGCAAGACTGGAGAGCCTGTCGATGCCAGCGAGGTCGTCTCAGCGGAAGAGGCTGCGCTACTGGACACTCGCAAGTACATCATGTTGCACCGCGAGGGTGAGGGTAACCTGTGGCATTGTCTACAGGAGTTCTTCTCCTTGTTCCTGACCATGGATGCTTTGAACTTGGCACATGATGTCTCACCCGACGGGACCAAATCAAGCTCTATGTATCCATCCTTCCATAACACGCAGATCGTCATCCTGGATGATCGTGCCGACGGCCCGTACTGGGACCTCTGGAGGGCTGTCTCTCCGTTATCGCCGATCCGCATGAAGCAGCTGCTTGAAGACACATCTGGCACGCCCATCACCAACGCCTCTATCATCATTCCCCTCGCAGGCGCCGCCAGCAACATGTGGAACGACAAGCCATCTTCACGCCGCTGCACGCACTCAGATCTGATTGACGGCTTCGTCCGCCGGGTTCTCACTCACTACCAGATCCTAACTGACTATGAACTCACCGTTGCCGGCAGCGACAATGCTGCATCTACAGAAAGCGCCGACGCCCTTGCTGTGGCGAATCCCGCGCCTATCCAAGTGACCTTCATCGACCGCCGTTCGCACCGCAAGTTGCACAATATGACGATGCTACTAGATGCGATACGCACCGAGTTCGGTGACCGCGTGGCCGTCGAGGCGGTGGACTTTGCGGCTATCTCGTTTCGCGAACAGCTAGAATTAGTGCGCCGGACGGATGTACTTGTCGGTATCCATGGTGCTGGACTAGCCCATGGCATCTTCATGAGACCTGATGGCGCTTCTGCCTTGGTTGAGATCGCGCCAGATGATATGGATGTCTATGTATTCCGGAACCCGGCGCGGATGCGTGGCGTCAACTACTTCCGTGCCCATGCACCGAGTGTCTTGGAAGAGAACCCTAACAAGGGCGATGACTGGCATAACCGCGACATCGTCATTGACAAGGACGTTTGGATGCAGGTCGTGGGCACCGCGATACGCAGCGTGTTCTCCTCGGGCTTAAGAAACTTCAATATCGGACCGGAATTGCCATCTGTTGATTATGAGCACGAGGAGGAAGATGATGGTGTAAATAATGAAGAGAATGGGGAGGAGTAAAAGGCCCCAGGCCAGTAATGGGACGCATCACCAGAGCATAGCAGTTTTTTCAATTTTTTAATTTTATTTTTGTCTTTTTGAACCTATAGATACCACTGTACATAATACATTTTTACATACTACTACACAAAACCTCATTCTCGCCTCCCACCAGTATTCCAGAGCCAGCTTTGATTTGATGTGACGGGGTTCTCCTGATACTCGGGATTCTCCACCGTCCAATCGAGGAGTCACGTTGACGTTGTTCGCATCTTTATCCTATGTTCCCTGAGGGTTCTGTCTGTCAATCCCAGTCCCCTTCCAGTGCTGCCTGCTATGTATATACAGATTGACTCCCAGGTAGTAGTTCTGGGACCTAGTCCAAAGCCAACCCAAGAAAGTTTGCCCATGATGCCGGATATGCAGTGCCGGAACAAGATCAGTTAGCATTCATTCAACCCCAGAAGACGATGATCGCTCGGCAATACATCCACTGTTGCTTGTACATGTCAATGATAGGTTGGTTCCCTCTTCTGGCCATAACGAACATGTTAGCTATTTGTAGTTAGTACATCCAGCCTGGAGAACCTCGGCGATCTTGCGCTGGAGAGAATTAGATTCTTTTGTTCTTAAAGTGCCCTAAACGTAAAGCACATACATATATTACTATCTTGTCACACAGGATTGATCTGTAGTTTAGTACGGGATAACATCCTAGACACATACGTAGGGTTACTAGGGTTATTAATTTCTAGGCTTTTGTGATGCAATGTTTTAGACTTAGTGTCTCTTAAGATGCACATATATGCAGCACTGCTGCTTCCTATAGCTATGTATTCGGAGATGAAAAGAACTAGCATCCAGAAGAAGATGATGAAAAAATGACCGAATTGTAGCCGATGTGACTTGAAGATGTAAGTTCCACTTGGCCGTGATATGTGATATCCCTTGAGGTCAAAGAACGCATACATAAAAGCAAATACAGTCATTATTTGCTATGAGTTTTTGCCCAGAACAAGAGGGTTCTCGAAAAGTGGCGTGAGTGAAGGGTGGAATTTGCATTGATTATAGCTTTGCTGCAAGGCATTCGCTACGAGTATTGTTCGGAGACTTGATCCTGACAGTTATAGATAGCACATCCGGCATCCTATACAGATAAACTCGAAAACCAACTGTATTGTATGGTTCTTTTAACTTGTTAGATGAATACAAACGAATGTTCTATCACTACCAGGTCGTGACAGGCCTGACATCTTTGATTCGATAAGTGATTAGAAGTCTGCCTATGCATAATTGTGTCTGAGGGAGAAGGCGGTCTCCGCACGCACGCCGCCATAAGAACAATGATCAAAAGATAGATTTGATGTTAGTCAAAAAAACAAAGAGAAAGACAATAGCCTTCCCTGCTTCCCTCGGTGACTACCAAGAAGTCAAATAGCATGTACATATCTATATTTTCGCATCTGGTGTAAGGAAATAGAGCAGTGGAAGAAGCGTCGAGAGCAGCGTCATGCCCTTTATCGCACAGGCCAAAGAAGTATCTGCGCCGACCCGAACAAGGGTCTATTATTTACTTTTGACTTTGATAATAGAACAAGAAGAATTGTGTGTGGAGGGAACGAGAAAAATCTCAATCTGACTTCCCATTTTCTATTTTATTTAGACGGTCTAATACCCCTTCCTTAGCTGTATAATGTCTGAGAAAGGGCTAGGTAGTGATCACAGCGCCCTGTTTTGAAAAAATAAAATAAAAAAATAACTTGGTTAAAATAAGGGACCTCGGGGCTCTGGCGAGATTTAGTTCATGAAAGTTATGACGGCACATGATCTGAATGTATGTAAGTAGATGGCTTCGCTTTATTAACTTAACTCTGTCGCCTTGACCAGAGCACCTGCCATGAACTATCTATAGTTATCAGCTAGTTAGATGCTATCCTACCTATTGTAAATTGAACTGACCCATGTTCGTTCCGCATTCCAATAGACAAAGACAAGATCGGTTAGTTAGGATATATCCGCTATATTCTTGGCTTGCAGTGGACGACTGGACTGGGAACATTGCAGAACAATTACATACATTGCCCTTTTATGCCAGAACAACATTGTTCGCTGAAGCAGAAGAATAGGACACTATTCAAAGAGAACGTAGTCCTCTGGAGCTAAGACTACATACAAATATGTACATATGTACATACATACCTACTGACTTACTGGCTAATGAAGCTTGCTTACGGGAATATTGGTTCTATTGTTTGACAAGGCGACGCCCAGACTCGTATTTAACTCGGGTAGCCCATGTTTGACATCCCAATTAGCTGGATTCAAGTGTCTTGCTTTTGCCCCTGAAACTAAAAAGATAGGAAGCTTTTCTTCCAACTTGTGGACTCAAGATTCTCAATATTAGTTTAGGATGGAGCTCTTGCTGTAGTTGTCTTTTTATGCTGTATAGAGATTGTTCATAATGTCACCGAAGTATGAAACTTCAGGCTTACTTACATATGTAGATTTACCTCTATTTACACATACGTACATATATATTGTGCGTCGATCTCATCTCATCGCTTCCTCATTGGAATTAACCGGCTATTTTTAGCAGTAGGCGCCAAAAGTCTTTTGTTTCCGCCCCTCTACTATTATCTTTCTACATAGATAAATATATTGATTGCTGTTTCTAGGGAGAGCATTCTGTTGATGATTAACTTACTGACTTGAAGCCGTACGAGAACGAATACTATACGAAGTTTGTTTAATTTGTGTGAATGGGCTGCGTTCACGCTATGAATCTTACCAACAAAAGATCATCCAAAAACAAGCTAGCTAGGGCCCTAAAGAGCCGAGTTATCCGTATCAATAGCTGGTTGGCAGGTTAGAAAAAAATCCTCTGCTGTCAAAAAGGGTTTGATTTCGTGTATCGGATTATGAAGTCAACCACTAAATAAGGTCAGAACGTCGCAACTTGACGCTTCGGCTTATTGTTAGGTACACTTTTATGCGGGTTGTTGACAAGATCCCGAATAATACAGTATGCTTCAGGGCGGCCGTTGCGGTATGTTTGATGTCTGAGAATTGTCTACACAATGTAAATCTGTGTGTATTTTGGTTTAGTTACTCCGTAGACCGTCAGGGGATAACAAACAGCATAGTTACATAGAACAATAACATTCAGTAAGTTACATATGTATGTATATACAGTGGACTCTGCTTTTTGCTTAGTTGACTTTCAGTTGCCAAGGCGTTCATTGTTCAGAGGCCAAGCCGCCCGTACCGAACGGAACTAGGGGGAGAAACTTGGGGGATACCGGGTAGAGACATCAATGACGAAGGTGGTGGAAACACTGACGACACAATGAAATTAGATGAAGCATTGCGGAAACAAACAGCAGTGAGCTTCATACAAGAACACAATAGACACTATTCAAAGTTGCCACTTGAGAGGCATACTTATGGGCTATAGGCGAGGACTAGTCTATTGTGTTCATTTTACGATTTGACAGGTGCTTTGACTTAGCATAACATTACTAAGAAAAGGTCGATATGTACATACTTTTTCTACAATGTACGTATGTATCAATGAAAGGCTATGAAGATAATAAAAACAATTACCGGTACAGCCGAGCATATATCATGATGAGGTTTTCCTGTAGTGACAAATGTGCTGCCTGTGTACTCGGTACTGCTTATTAGCAGTAATATTCCATGGAACTATATGTAGATGTACTTGGTAAAACTCCACTTGGTGCGTTGACGGAAATTACATGTTCCCTGAATTCTTTCATTGTTGTATCAAGAACAAAGCAAAGTCTCCTGAGTTCCTGGGCGAGAACAAAGAAGTACAGGAAGAAAAGAGTATAGAAATGGAGTTTGCACTGTATATAGCCGTGATAAGTCTTAGTGTCACAGTGAGGAGCACAGTGCATACATTGTATACCCGGTGTCTGTATCTGGGAGTATCAAAGCTCAGGCATGCATTCTTACGGAAGAACCTAATATTGAAAAGTCACTGAAGCTAGTAAAATTCGATCTGAGCTAATCTTTGGGCAGTAATATACATATGTACATACAGTATATACGTAGTAATCAGGAAGAAGTTGAGACTTCGTTCAGATGGATCGTATAGGCTTGACAAGTGGCCTGGTAATCTCGGCTTCAGCTCGAGGGGGAGGAAATACCGTCTTTTTTTTTTTCTTTGCTTATTTTTCTTGTCCAAGAGCTCGGAAACCACTGAGTGTGAGTTCATTTCAGTTGAAACGCCGTCCGCAGTCGAACATTTTTTGAAGCAGAATAATGAAAACGCCCGAAAGAACATGTTTAACCTCGCCTGTTAGACATATTTTTCTTCAATTTTTCTTCAATTTTTTCTTCTTTTTTTCTTCTGGTACTTTCGATATTGTGAAGGCTGGGAGACGGAATAGAATAGAAAAATAAACAAAATAGAAGCATGACAGCGCTGGCTTTCCCGAGCGTCTGTGGTGTTATGAAGGAGAGGCCGCCGATCTGATTTTGCGCGTCTCAATCCACCCCTGATCTTGATTCGGGTATCTATATTTTATTTACGATTTATTATTTCTTTGTCAAGTTTCGCCGCAAAAGAGCTCTTTAGTTAAATTGTTATGCATGCCTAGTCCTCCATTGTTGGCCCTTGCTCCTGCCAAGCCGTATATTGTTGCCGCTTATCATATCTATTTTGTAGTGTAAAGCCTATAAACCAAGAGTTGGTAGGAAAACAAGGCGACAGAATGCTATATGGTTGATCCAGATGTTGAACTTGGGTAAAGGAAGGCCCTAAAATAACTGATACTGTCTAGCTGAATTGGCCGACTAGAGTTTGAAGGACGTCATAATTATTCGACGGTGTTAGTGCTTGGTATCTGTATGTACATATATTGTATAGTGATAAGTAATCATCAGGTCATCTACAGGGTCGCTTGTAGAAGATCCAATTGTATTTGTATAGTGGAAGTAAGATTGCTATCTGAGAAAATAAGCAGCGAAGCGATCAGCGAGATAAGCCTCTTCTCAGCAGGCGAATCAAAATAGTCTGTATAAAGTTAAGATAAGAGCTCGCAGGCTCAAACGCGGCCATGCTGTAGCAAAACTTGAGATGCTACCAGAAGTGCTGTATGGAAAAACCAGAGGAGCTACCAGGCAAGCTGTAATGCCCTTCTAACTAAGGATGAAAAGTCAGCAGTGGTAGGCCAGAAAAAGTAACATGCGTGATTTGATTTTTGGTTTTAGCCTAGTGGGCTCAGCCTGAAAGAAGATAGGCCACTAAATGTGACACTGTAAATTACTGCTACTTCTGCCGCCACCGCTATAATGTACTATACTGAGTTAAATCTAGGCCAAAACAGCCTAGTATGGCGGACAGAACAGTATGCCATTCCTCCCAAGTAAGCGTAAGTTTAGCGCAAACGAAGCTGAGATTTGGAGCCTCTCGAACCTGCGGGATCTGAGCCGGTTTCGCGGTGACGATGGCATCGACAGTTTCTATGCTGTTGCTGTTTAAATTGGTTCGATGGGCCTGGACTGGAGCGTTGGAAGCGCTAGTGCATGGCGATGAAGCGAGGCTTCTGGCCAGCAAAGGAGTCGTCATCGCGCGGTATGAACAATCAACTGACTGACTGCATAGTTGTATGATATGTGCCGATTTGCGCATTGGCTATCTGGAAGCTGCGATATATACGCAGATGCATGTAAGCAGGCCGGCAGTATGGAGCATTGTTGTAGCACGAATGTTGTTTAGACAACTCAGCATCAATAAACAATGCAGAATCAGAACCCCTCACTTGAACTCGACTCTAGGCTGGAGAGAAAACAGGTAATTTGAGCACAAACCCAACCAGCCTCTTATTTTCTACTGTCGCTTGCTAATCAAATGAAGCTTTTGGGTTTTGACTATTATCGAGGTTGGTTGATGGAGAAGACAAGAGAAAGAGGAG
The DNA here is from genome assembly GCA_001513805.1 of Davidsoniella virescens. Lineage (NCBI taxonomy): Eukaryota > Fungi > Ascomycota > Sordariomycetes > Microascales > Ceratocystidaceae > Davidsoniella > Davidsoniella virescens. The sequence goes on from LJZU01000083.1 coordinate 53,273, forward strand.
GAGAAGGCTAGAGTAGCTGTAGAGTCAGTTGGTAGACGAGCCAATTACGCACTGACGTTGCTCAAGGAAGCTGCCCGTTTGAGCAAAGTCTGAGAGCAGGTTGCAGTAGTAGTTACCGTCCCAAGTGTAGCACATCATGACGCTCTTCCGTCTTCTTCTTTTTCTTTCTGCTTCGTTGAGCGAGAAATAGAAATGATGGAAAACGTTGCACTAATACTTAATTGTTAGCTGCATTTTTTTTTTGCTCAATCCTTGCATGTACCGGAACCTACGAATATATGCAGATATTGGAACATGTGTCTATATAGCGTTGTTAGCGGGCCTCTCCAAGTGGGCTTAGCAAACGCGGTGACGTCCACTAGTGCCTGTAAAGTAGAAGCCGTAGTGTAGTCGTACAACTATGTATTGTGCTATTCCAAGCAGGTATACTTTAGTTGGCCGTTTAGTGCAGTGTTCTCCTTTCTACGAGAATAGCACCTAGTTTTAGCTGGCGTCCTTATTCAATTGGTTTCTTTTTTTGGGGCAGATAGGGCCTGGAAACTTTGTACCGCAGGTGCCTGGTTCGCTTGTCGTACTCTGCAACTACTAGAAAATATTCATTAATTGGGGGG
>LJZU01000084.1:0-71500 GCA_001513805.1 Davidsoniella virescens
GGGCAAGGCCAGGATAAGGTACGGCTCAGTAAGTATTAAGTATGAGAGGACAATACAACTACTATGTACATCTTAAGTACTTCAAAAACGAAGAATGAATAGGGTGGCAAGTAGTTAGATTTTCTTTTCTGTAGGCTAGAGAGATCCGACGGGGTGGATGAGGTGACTATGTGAGTACTACGACAAAGCCAAGAGTTTGATCAGATAATAAGGCAGAATATGACATTTAGTAGCAACTGTACATAGATTTGTTAGTTGTAGAGTCACAATAGAAAGCTTGGCTGAGTGACTTGGTAGTAGCAGGGCGGTCCCCCTTGCTCAAGTTCATCGTTGCCTTTCGCCTTTTTATGCATGCACTGAGCGAAAGAACTGCCAAGAAAGACAGAAAGAAAGACTTGAGTGTTAAGAAGGAGGGGCTACAACTACAAGAAGGAGAGAAAAAGATCTAGGGCAAGGGCATGTGGGAAGTCGAGGTTCATAGAAGCTTAGATGGGCTACATGTTATAGCTAAGAAGAAAAAAAGGATGAGGCTATTAGGTCAGCCAAGAATCTCAAAGTGTAGCAAAGTTGAGTAACGGGATTTAGCTTATAGTTAGTTATAAGAAGGACCAGAAGTGAAGATAGAGAAGCAAGGCCGAGGAAATGGTCAGATCATGCTCCTAGCACCACCACCAGCTGACCAGTGTCATATTTTTTCTTTTCTTCTTCTCATGAGACTCTTTTGTGATCACAGCTTCATCTTTTGCTTCGTTTCGGAGGAAGCAGACTAAAAAAAACAAAAAAACAAGAGGCTGTCAAAAGACAAAGACCAATATGACTTGATGGCGGTCAAGAGTATCTAACGGTTTTTTATTATTATTACTATTATTTAGTTTTATGGCTCGTCCGGTGGATTTTCTGCAGCTTATACAATGTATACATATATATATATATCTAGAAAAGCCTAAGCTCGTCTGTTGGCGGCCGCTGAAGTAATGACGATATCCAATATATGGACTGCTGCTTGTTGCATTGGCCCTAGGCCTCTTCTCGACGTCAGCACAAGGCATTTTACCAGAGAAGTGCCTATTATTGCTGTTATTCCTAATACATCTCTATGTACATACAATGTAGATACTACCTTTATAGATGGACTGGTCTCGAACTGACTAAACTAGGCCTGCCTGGTCTTTCTTTTGTCTGGTCTTTTGGCCCATGCGCCGCAGCCCGTCCTTTTTTCTTTTGATTTCAAAACGAGGCCCTGTCCATTTTTTCTGTTCCTTACCACATCTTCTTACATTGTTCTGGCCAGACCAACGTCATTGCGTTTTTTTCTTTCTTCTGTTCTGTATTATAGTGGTAGTGTAGAGCGCCCCCCCCCCCACCCTTCTAAGCCGTTGCTGTTGTGTTTTAGCATTCCTCGAAGGGGTGAAGTATAAATGTAGAAAGGAAAGAAAAAGAAAAAGAAGTCTTCTAGAGCTGAGCTGAAGCTGTTGGCTGGCTTGTGGGTTTAGTCCGTACTTGTCTGCGAATACTACTTTCTAGTATAAGCTCTTGATTCTTCCGTCATATCGGTCAAGTGCGTGCTGTCTGGGTCCACGATGATCTAATGACTTTTCTTTTTTCTTTTTCTGACGAGCAAAGACTGTTCTGACTTGAAACTACATCATAGCTACGTAGATAGCGTAACTCGTCTTTGTCCAAGCTGGAAAGTCTGAGAACAAAAGAATCCGCTATTTGTCTCGCTATACATACTAGGTAATCCTACCCGTGATCCTATATCTTTATATAGTTTTAGTTTGTATGGTTATCGGGAAATGTAAAGATTGGGTGTATAATTTCGAGATTTGCACGTTCCCGCGATAAAATTCCGTGCATAGCATAGTCTAGACTGTGGTTGACGTTGGTGATGTGCTAGCCTTTTTTTTCTTTCTTTTTTCTTTCGATATGTTATACTGCTACACCACCTATCACTACACCTATTACTACATTCACGCTGGCAGTCGAGTCCTTGCGGTGCTTAGCATAGAAGCATAGTTGGCCTGCCTCACTTGATCGCCAGATCGCCGCGCTTGCTTCAAGTACTACAACTAGTACATACTACAACTTGCTAGTGGTTTGACCCTTTTCTTTTCTTTATTTTTCCTTCTCTTTTAGGCCTTCCTCTGCGCTCTCTTTTGGTATTCTTGGTTCCTGACAGGGCATTTAAACGAAACTATTCTACCTGAACATCATACTACATACCTACATAGATCATTCCAGGACGGGCGTTCTCACTCCTCCCATCTCTCGCTTGTTACTGATACCTCGCTTGCGATTCTCCTACCCTGAGACTTTTAGAACCAACAACCTTCGATTTACTCTAAACAACCTCTTGTGTCATAGAATTCTTCCATACAACCATCTATTTCACACTACTTTAGTCGTTGGCCACAATTTCTTTCTCCTCTATCTTTCATACACAAACGCTCCATAGCACGAACCGAGGTTGGAACTCGGCATATTTGAATTGAGGGTGCTTCGCAAGTCGACAAACTGCCTCTATCGAAATCGCAATCATAGTGGCGCTACTGGAATAGCCACCCACACCTGTGATTTGTGATTAGCAACCATAACCATCCTTCATAATATTACTGCTGCTATATATCATCCTCAAATCTACATGTATATATTCTATTGACGATTTGATACAGAAGCCTTGGCAATTACGCATTCACGAGCACCAACTCAAGTTATTTCTTTTTTTAATTTTCTATTTTACTAGCACCTTCCCACCGACGTCACGAAGCCTCCATACTCCCTTGGACATCTCTTGATTTTCCTTTCTCTTTCTGCAAACAAGTGGCCGATAGTCTATTCTATCCTACACGATGGCCCCATCAACCAGATCAGCTTCCGGCCCTGGGTCGAGTGAGCCTATCTTATACAGAGATATGTTCGTGAAGCAGCCAGGTCGCCCTCCAGAGCCAACTACTCAGTTCATCGACCTAGCCACATCATTAGCAGATTACATTGTAAGCTACAGACTCCACAGATTATTCTAATAACGAGCATATACTCACACATATCCACTTGGGCAGGTTATGAATGTCGGCGACAAGACAGTCCAGCGCCTGACGCCACCGAAGATGGCAGAGTTCTACCGTCTTGTGTCTGCTGGTGAAAGCTGGGATGGTAAGTTGCGAAGCTCACTAAGTCGTGTATGAAAACAAACTAACATGCAGTAGGGTTTTGGCTCAAGACCGGCAACTCGGTATTATCACAGATTCTCAGCACCATCGGCGCATCTCATAGTCTCGAACCCAGTGCCGACCCTTTCAAGCCGCCTAGCATACCCGCGCTCACAAGATATGGTTTTGCGCGGTGGCTTTCGCTCCAGATCCTACTTAGCCCCGCCGATAACGTTCGGTTCATGCAGTTCTCGGTTCGCAACTTCGACCTCAAGCATCCCGTGACTGGTCAAAAGTTCCCACCAACTCTACCTTCAGTAGTCTTCAATATGCAGCCCGACCAGGAAGTCACAGAATGGCACAACCGCTGCGGCGACAAGCTCAAGCGTCGCTTGGAGCGTCTACAAGAGCGAGAAAGAGAACATAGATACGATACCGACACCGACACTTCACGACAGACCAGCCCAAGAGATCCATACCACGATCGAGGCCGTGAAGGCGTGAGTCCACGCACTGTAGATCCTGCTGCGGCAGCCGAAGCTGCTGCCAATGCCGGTGCCGCAGCAGCTGCCGCATCAGCATCGGCGGCGTCATATGTTCACCGACATGCCCGGTCAAGCTCTGCGTCACTACCGCGCGATTTCACCACGCCCAAGACCGAGGACGACGACAGTGACGGCCGCCGTCGGACGAGCCATAGTCACGCACGCATGCGCAGTTTCGACAAAATGCCCTCCTCGTACAGCGAGAGAGAGCGCGCAGATTCCTACGACAGTAACACGCCCAATGCCAAGTACAGCAGCACATATGGAACTGTGCCTACCAAGGCATATACCTCCATGCATAGCTCGAGCGGCCTGGCGAACAAGGCTGAGCGTATGGCTTCGACTCGGGAAGAAGCAGACTACGGACGAGGTCCGGAGATTCGTCGTCGTGCGCCTAGTCCGTTGTCAGACGGCACATCGACATCGACAACCCGGGCAGCGCCCCGAAAGCGCCCGGAAATGCTACGTCATCTCTCCGCCAACGTCCCGATATCCCGCGCACCGTTCTCGCCATCCTCAGCCGGCTCTCGGGCGTCCATGGGATCCTTCATATCTGACACTGAAGGCTTCGGATCCTGCACAACGTCACCACGCTCGCCCAGATCACCGCTATACCACCGCACTCAACGCCGCCGAAGCGACCATATCGCATCGCGACTCGATGACGAAAGCCCGCCGGGTGGCAGCCATAGCACGTCGAGCAGCGGTAGTAACAGTAGTAACCCGCAGATCCGCGTATCTGTAGAACAGTCTGTACCCCGCAACATGCCATTCAACGTATCACCCGCCTCGCCTCGTGGTCGTCCACCGTACCACACAGACGATAAAGATACGCACGGTAGCACTCACGCCCACAGCTCCAGCAAACGCCGTGGCGGTGCCCTCGATACTCTCTGGAACATCATATCCGGTGGCGGCTCAGCCTCTCGCGAGTCCTCCCGCGATAGAGACGGGGGCCGTATCCGTGAACAACAGTGGCGCGCAGGCAGTAGAGACCGGGTCCCGCCTAGTGCCATCAGCGGCCTAAACAGATCAGGAACCGCGCGACGAGTACGTGCTACGCGCGTCGCAGAACCGGATACCGTCGACTCGGAGTTCTCCGATGAAGACGACCGGACGCCCACTGGCGGCGCATTCAGAAACGTACACCGCGGCGGCACAGACAGGGATGGACGAGAGAGTGATCGGGAGTACGATCGACGCGAATACAAGGCCGGCCGTGGTACAGTACGCTACGAGGATCCGGGCGGTGCCGCTGTGCTGGGTGGTGCCGCTGCGGCTGGTGGAAATGTCGGAGACACGACACCGAGACCTCCGCGGGCTTCAGCGGCGGCGAGAGTTTCCGCGGAATCGAGACGGTCTAAGAGCCATACAGACATGGACCGGACAAGGCAAAGGGCGAGCGGATTGTATTACTAAGTGAAGAGGAAGAAGAAAAGAAGAATTTCTTTTCATGTTTGTTTTCTAGTGTTTTTTTTGTATTTTCCCTTTTCCCTTTTCTATCTCTCTTCTTTTTCTTCTTCTTTTTCTTCTTCTTCTTCTTCTTCTCAAGTTTTCTCATGTGATACCAACACTTTTTTTTATATGTCGTGTTATTTCCTTCTTATCTTCAAACTTAATTTCCTTTGTTGACATTGGCGTTAAACTTCTTGGTATCATCCCATTTTTAGAGCACTTTCCTACTTATTGCTTCCATTATCATATACATAAATTCAATTACATTTGACGTGACACATATATGGGGTCCAGAAGATCGAAGATCGAGCAACTGACAACGTACAGATATTAATATTTATTTTTGGAGACGGATTATAAAGAAATAAACAAGATGATAAGAAAGAAAAAAAAGAAATCAAGTCACGGCTTGATAATGTTTTTTAAGACTTCAAAAACCTTGATTAGGTTCGTGTACGCACGAGTCTTTGCTTTGGTTTCCTCTTCAAGAGCCATGGAGATCCATCATAAGGAAAATAAGACCATTTCTTTTGTGCTATTTGAACAGGACCTTTCGCAGTAGTATTACTGGTTATAGTAACATCAGTAGTACTACGATGAGGAGGAACATTTGGTGATACACTCTCAGTATTACTAAGACTATTTGAACTACCGTTGGCTAGAGAGTTCGGACTACTAGGTCCTAGCAATGTAGAAGTAAGCCTAACACGTTCTTGAGACCACTTAGCTACTAATTTGTCATGCCGCGGTTGTTTTGCCGTCTGTCTTCTATTTCGAGCCCGTGACAAACATGTACATTTATCCACTTGGGGAATACGGCGCTGCGTTTTACCGGAACACCCAAGTCGTGTGGGCGAACTACTGGGGACACTGTAGATGGAACAGAGAGCAGAATCGAACCTTTTCATTTTAGCATGTCGACCATATTGGCCTACGGGGGAGCGTGCAGGCGACGCAAAAGAAGAGAGATTCATGGGCTGATACCTCGACCTCGACACCGCTATGCGAGGTCAAATACGAGCATGTAGAAGAGCAGCTACTATCAGCCTTAGTGCGTACTGGGTCCAAGTCTTCGTGTTCTGGTAGCAGTACTGGTAATGGTGTAGATAGCGAGTGTTGTTCTTGGTGTTGTTCATGTTGCTGGCACGGTTGTGATTGTTTAGCGGGCGCACTCTAAGGCTCGAGATGCGACCATTCTGGTATGTTCTTGATCTGAGTCCACATGTACTTCTCGAGTTTGTTTGCAGATTTTGCGTACGGCGTGTTCTCGTTGTTGTACTTGCGGCAGTTGTCGAAGATTAAGCGCGCGTCACGGATGAAGTCCTCGGGAGTTTGGTACTGATCGGCATCCAGCTTGCTTTCCATTGTGCTAAGATCCATGGGCTCTTTGATGACGTCGTAGTAGTCGGCAACCTCGTCCTTGTTGACCGGCAATACGAATGGCCAGGCCGATGCGTGATTCTGCATGTCATTGAGAAGATGGAGCAGCTGGTTGTAGTTGGGGCCATGGCGAGGCTGGCGAGCGAGCTCGTCCATATCGGGAGACCAGCCACTGTTCTTGATAGCTTCGATGCTCAATGGGTCGATGGGCTTGACGCCATATTTCCACTCCTTGGGTGGTTCATGGACGATATGGCTTTTGCTGATGGCGCGGATCTTGGCATTGACGCACTCCTTTTGCTTAAGAAGCATACGGCCCATCTCTAGATAGCGCACGTGAGGTAGCATTGTGCACTGCATTATCGTACCGCCCTCATAATCCTTGATGTAGCCCATCCAGATGCGCTTGTCGAGAGTGATCTCCTTCGTGAAGCCTTGTTTCTTGAAGTAGCCAATGGCGTAGTTGTCGGCATAGGTCAGGAAGTGCATAACATCAGATGTGGCCTTGACGTAGTCTTTCAAGTGCGACATGAGATGTGCGCCGTAACCCTTGACTTGTTGATCAGAGCTGATGGCGCAGAAGACAATTTCGGCGAACTGGCGACCTTTAAAGGGACGGTAGGTGATGCCACCAACGACCTCGAGTGGCTTCTTTACAATGGCGATGGACAAATGGGTGCGATCGTAGACGAGACGTGCGATATAATCTTTCGGCATCTTGGGCAGTTGTTTTTGGAAAATACACTTGAGGCCGGTGAGGATGATCATGCTTTCGCGCTCGTTATCGTTGTTGACGACACGGAATTCAATCTCGCCTTCGCGTTCTTCGATTACAGCAGGCTATAGAACAGAGATGTTAGCATACTCAGATCACCTAAAAAGCGAATGGTAACGTGGCATACCTTCTCGGGGAACGGGATGGGCTTGATGACAGAGCTGTCTTCCTTAGCATCGCCAGCTTCGGCTGAAGTGCCCTGGGCAGCGTCGGTGCCGGCTGAAGTGGCAGTAGAAGCAGCGGCGGCGGCAGCAGCAGCATTGGCTTCGTCTTGCTTGACGCGCTTGTTGGCAGTGGGAGAGTGAGGCTCCTCGGATGCCTTGCGTTTTGCGCCTTTGACCATGATGACGTCGTTAGCTAAGATACAAAGTACAGCGTGGGTGCCTATCGATAACACGAAGAGGATGAAAAAGCGTGCTTGTCGCAAGCTGTCGCGGAGCTTAAGAGAGGTATGTGGAAGGGTCAAAGATAAGTAGAAACCCCGTCTAGATAGGAAGGCAGAAAGAGAAGAGGCGGAGGTTGACATGCGACAGCTCAGGCTGGATCATGATGAGATACTAGACGCTCTTTTCATTTCTTTTGCTAGGCGACAAGGCTGGAGCGACATAAAAATAGCTAGGGCAGGGGAGTTGTCAATAGCAGGGTAAAAGGGCTGTCTTTACCATCATCCTTGACGATTGAAGTCATGTTGATGACTGATTGAAAAGCCAAGTTGGCAATTGGCAGCGAACGATAATTGAATGAGATGAAGGGTAACTATGAGTGAGTGTTTGAATGAGAAATGAAGGCGACGAAGTGGACGCCACAGTATTAGCTAAATTGAATGCGATAATTAAGACAAGCAAAACAATTATTATGTAAATATGTTAGTTGTGATTTTGGTAGTGCAGAAAATAGAGTTTCAGAAGCAGCTCTAGCATAGCTCTTTCTTGTGATGTTGTTATAAGCCATGGACTTTCTGGTGTAGCGCAGCCATTATAGCGGGGTAGATTTTAAAGAAAAAACTACGCTAAGCCGCTTTAGTTCATGCCACGATTCAGGACCTTGTTTTTGTCGCAAGCTGGTCCATCATCAAGTTAGTGGTATCTATATATCGGCAGTGCATTTAGTTAGAAGCATTCGTAATATAGAAGACAGCTCCGACGAAGCATTGATTTCTGTTTTGATCTTGATTCTATCGTTGCTTTGTGTCTTTTTTCACCTCAAGTTTTCTGCCAATCCGCTTGCTACCTCTCTCTCCGCCTTTCTCTTTATCATCATCGTCACCATAACTTCAACAATGGACTCTTCAGTGCAGGAACTCTGGACGGCTTCGCGCAATAACTTCTTTGCGCCCGCCATTGGCAAAGAATCTCACTTTGCGGTCGGCTTTTCCCTAGTTTCTGCCGGCATTCTGCTAGCCGGTATCCTCACTCTAAGTACGTTGAAGCTCAAAGCGACATGTATCTCACTTGGCTCAACTATGTTCTAACCAGTCCGTCTTCTTATAGAGCGCTCTATCGTCAGCCTGCCGCTGATTGGAATTCCATCTTCCGCCGCCTTTGCGTATGCTTTCTCTTCCCATTCTCTTCTTTCCTTTCCGCTTCACATATCAGCCTTGCGCTTTCGGGCCCCATCATCACAACCCGCTTACTAACGCTCCTTCCGTGTCTAGGTTCGGCGTGGTGTACATGTTCTGCGCCGTCGGTGTCTATATTTAACAAGCCAGCCTTGTCTTTCCAGCATCGTCCGCTCCATTGCTCCTAGAAGCACTATCAAAGGCATTGTCATTGGCTAGCTGATCGTTCATCGCCCGTAATTGCAGTCAAGCGTTTTCAGGATCCAGGCCATTCTTTTTTCATCGCCGCATCTTCTCTATCTTCTCTTTAGCTATCTCTCTCTCTCTCTCTCTCTCTCTCTCTCTCTTGTTCTCTTCTTTCTGTACAAAATACTACCTCGTATATCACCACATCAAAACATAGACGTTACTTTACCTTCTCACCCAGGCTTTACTCTTACTTATCCCTATACGCTGCTTTCCCCGGCCATGGCACCACCCGTAGGAACTCAGACGGTGCCGCCGCCGCTATTCAAGGCTGTGACCAATAACACAAAGCCCATCTTTCAGCTACTCAAGTGCATCAACTTCACCAACAAAGTCCATGTTCAGATCACCGAGTCCGGCCTACGCATGTCGGCCGACAACTCTCGCGTCATGCAAGGTATGAGCAGATCGGAAATAGGCGGCGTTTTCGCAGAGGCATAGTTACACGAACCATTATGACATTAACATCATATCACAGGTGTGGCCATGCTAGATCGTAGTCTCTTTTCGTCCTTCCAGCTAAATCTCGACAAGGATGACGATCTCGGGGAGGACGGGCCCGTTGTGCCCAGCTTCCAGATCAACCTAACGTCCTTCCTAGAGACCCTCCAGATTCTCGGCTCCGTTGACCTAGCCAACCGTGCGGCAAAGGTCGAGCAGGACGCCTACCGTAGCACCACACGGAACTACCGACCCGAAGCCTTCAGCAACCAGGCACTGGGGATCGCTGGTACTTGTTGCCTTCTATATCCCTCCCACGGAGCGCCGTTCAGTGTGATCATCGAGGAGGGAGGCGTCAAGACAACAGCGAGCTTGACTACATACTCCCCCGAGATGCCCGAGGAGATTCCGTTTGATCGCGAGGATCTCATGTTCAAAATCATCATGCCACCTCGCCATCTTCTCGACGCTCTGGGCGAGTTGGCAACCATGGGACCCGGTAAGCTGGTCATCACCGCGCTGCCCAAGCAGCCTTGGCTCGTACTAACAGGCCGTGGTGGTGAGCTTGGATCCAGCAGCTACGACTTTCACCGAGCCCGAGAGTTGATGGAGAGCTCAGTAGTCCGAGAAGAGTGGACGCAGACGTATAAGTTTGATCTAGTCAAGGCTGCCAGCGAGGCAATGCGCATCTCGAACAAGGTTTCGTTCCGTGGTGATCGCCAGGGAGTATTGAGTCTACAGTTTATGGTTGAGGTGGAAGGGGCCGATATGAACTTCTTGGATTTCCGGTTTGTGCCGTTCCTGGGCTATGATGAGGATGAAGACGGTGAGGATGAGTATGAGGGGACAGACGATGAGGGTTAGAGTAGATGCTAGTGTGAGAGCAATTTGATCGTTTAGTGGTATAGTGTATACTGATGTGATGAAGTTAATTAACATGCATCGCCTTCTAGTCCAGCACCGCGTAGGTTATCTTAATATTGACGTCACCATCATACTAGCAAGAGACACAATGTTCACATGGAGGCAACCCATCAGCAGTACATGTACAGCCCTAGCTACCAAGAGAGAATCCAAAGCTTAGATATTTCTTACAGGCTATAGTGGATGTGTTTTCCCCCCTCCGCATAAACTTATGCCATATAATACACGCATTAAGTCCACAACACAGTAGCAACCGTAGGTTCTTATAGTATCCAAAGTCTCATGTTATAACCATGATATTATACAGTACCATTACTATAGCCGTATCTGTTGTTTCCCCTCTTCTCTTATCTATCTCCCAAGAAAGACATCAAATATCTGAGCATCATTGATTCAGAGAGGAACAAAATGATCCCCTCTTCTTTCTTTACTTTTCTTGTCTCTCTTTGAAGTTATGCTATAACAGACAAGTCTGCCTATTTCTTCTAACCCAGCCACCTGGATATTTCATGCGTAGCTAACGCCAAGAAAACAATGTGAGAGGGAGAGAGACTAAGTAAAAAAGATACTTGTTTGATCGGCGGTGGTGATCTTGCTATGAGGGTGTAGTATCAGGTTATCTCAAGCATCCACAACAACTGTGTTTTGTTTGAGGATTACTTTGATGTGAAGAATAATAGGAATGTACTTGTATTAGTATTGGTCTTATTATAACACAAACTGTTCATTTCTTGCTGCCTATGACATATATGTGTACTTTGTATACTGGACTCAGAAGATCCCCAAACTTGAAAGGTTCGTGATATATATCAAAACGGTTTATGCCACCTGGTTGCCGCTTTGACTTTTTTAGACCCAGAAAATCTAGACCTTGAGGTATAGATCAAGAAAAGACAGACGAACTTTCCTTTTTAGATTTCTGAAACATGGAGTAACAAATCTCGAGTATAGCCGATTTTGAAGAACTCGCAAGTTTACCAATGTATATCATCATGTTTTCGTCCGTGGGCTGATCTTCGACTTGTAGTTGATTTTTTGTAATCATGCTTAGTATAGTATTCAGAAATTGGCTATTTCTTGGCTTTGAAAAACGATAACTAACATAATAGCCTGGGTTTTGTTTGCTTGCCTTTCGTTAAACCACCTGAAGATCTCACGATTTCAAGCTACCCAAAACCGGGCCTTTATTGGTTTTTCCTTGCTTTTTTTTTCTCCGATTGTATTATTAGATTCTCCATTGAGAGACTAGTTTTTTTGTTCTTCTTATAGCTGCATTTTTCCTTTGCTCAGACAATATCAATTTAGATGTTCCAGACAAGATATCAGTAGCCATCGTTGTTCGGAAAATAACGTTTCTGCTTGCGTGGAGTATAGCAGTCTTTTTCAATATAGTTGTATCGGTAATTCCTTTTTTGAACCTATGTAAGCATTTGGTTATTCATATTCGGGATTACTTTTTTTTCCTTTCGGTTCTGCCACCACACCCTCAGTCTCAAATTCAAGCGAGAAGATGGGTAGCACGGTCATGTCGTCTCTTCATAGCCTATTAAAAATTAAAATGATGCATCATCCATACGATAAGTAATTGTAAATACCAGTGCCTTGTCTTCTTCCTCAGTATGTTGTCCTACCCTCTAGAATCGCCTGTATCATAGGTACTCTCGGGAGGCTTTTGTGGTGCTTCTAGTCTCTACAATTACATGATTGGTTGCTGCGGAAATTGGGCGTTTGCTTTCTCGGAAAAAGCTCTGATATGTAGATACATATCTGCATATTATTATTCTCAACGAAGATCAAAGAAGGGAGCGTGTAAAAAGTTCGCTGACGTTGTGTTAGTAAAGAACAGAGCAGAAAGTCCATGGCCGTATGGGTGGTCTCGTACTGTGAGGGCCTTTGCTTTCATTTGATCTACTAATAAACGCCCTGGTAGTTCCATACGCAAAGTAAAAGGTAAGTCTCAAAGGACGTAAAAAAACGCTGTTGGTTAGATATCTGATGACTTATTGTAAGACAAGTTAGAAGTATTTCAATATATACATACATACGTATTTAAGATACTTAGGGTTTAGCCAGGGTTGTATGTGCTTCTATTACTTCCGGTGCTTCGCAAAAGCGGAATGAGCCGATCAAACAGGGAGAAAAGAAAAATTGAACAAAAAGAATAAAGAAACATGGCTTATGCTTGGGATATCTCGTTTCGTGATGGTGACGTACGAGGGTTGACTAGGGTTATGCATCAAAGTTACAAGATAAATCAAGGGCCAGAAGCACCCAAGAAAAAAAATGCAAACTTTTCAAACCTGGGTATGATGTCTGGCCTTGGGATGAACAAGGAAAGAGAAGAAACCCTAGTTGATTTTGGATGTCTTTAAGAAGTCTAATGTGGCCGGGGTTACGTTATGAAAAAGATATCTACACATGCGGGAAGCAAACGACAAGAGAAATTTAAGATGGATGGCTTGTTCTAATAGTGTTCGTCTTGTTTGTGTAGACAAACCCAGCAGAAATAGACGAATTATGGACGCGATAACAGAAATCCTTCATTGGTAAATACTGGAAAAAAAGAAGAAAAAAAAAATAATTAAAAAAGGCTTACAGAAACAAATCGTGTGGTACTACGATCTGTTTCAGGATTCCCTCCTTCGCTAGAAGGAAAGCGAGAAGAAAGATATGTATCTCTACAGAAAGACTAAATTAAAGAGTACAAAGAAGGGAGAGAGTAGCAAAGAATTCAGAATCATCCGTCGGGTTGATTACCTGGCTATGCTATGCATATTTGTAAGAAGAAACAAAACCTAGGAAACCACTAGACGGATATTGCGAGATCGACCGGGAAGATGAAGCTGCCAGCTTGAAGTATTGGATATATTGTGTATTATACGAGTATAAGGTCAGTATCATAAGACTCTGGGGTTTTGACAATTGGTGGTTACATCGTGAATTACCATTTTTCCATCTGATAGACCAGATCAGGGCTCTATCTATGAGAACTTAGACTCTTTTTCTTTTCTTTTTTGCAACTAGTGGCCATGTCTGAGCGTCCGAGTTTCGATATTCTAGGGTACCGAATGTAGCAAAAAGTATGTACGTGATACTAAACGTTTAGATTGTTGCGTGACGACTTCAACTTCGTCTGTTATGTAGTAGTTCTAGGCGAAAGTTGAATGCTGACAGGATACCAAGATAAATACGAACACAGAGGAAGCGTTTGGGGCCAAGGTCTTGTTTGTTTTGTGTAAGGGGGATAAAGCCATAATAAGGCCTTTTCTTTTCCTTTTCCTTTTCTCGGAAGTAGAAACCTAGGAGTCTTGGAAACACTGGTTGTGTATCAGATTCATCCATTGTTTTCTTTTCTTTTTCTTGCTAGGCCGTTTCCTTCTTATTGACTGTCGAGATAGAACAGAACAAACAGGAAGAAGGGGTGGTGATTAAGTATCAGAATGTGAGGTAGCAAGATAGTCAAATAGTATTAAGCTTGGCCTTGGGGCTCATTCTTTGGATTTTGCAAATGAACTTCTTGTTGTCTTTTCTTTTCTTGAAATTGAGTGTTCGTTCTTTGGTTTTATTTCTCCGAGAATCACATTATTTTCTCTTCAACGTTACTTTGTTCTTGGACTTCTCAATATCAAACGCCCTATTCTTAGATGCTTGGCCTGGAGCTACTACATCATTTTCTGCATCTAATTTCTTTGAATTACCCTGATACCGACGACGAGATCAGTCATTTCTAGATCCCAAAAGCATCAGCGGCTTATTGCGTCCCGGCCTTCGACTTTCACCAATACAGTTGAACACAGAGCACAGGCCTTTCCAGCCACCGTGACTGTGACTATTGGAGCCACTACAGAAGCAATCTATCAGCGCAAATCCCTGTAACTGGCTTCTTGTACATATCTGTACATACTTCTAATATCGTTCGGTCAACAATATGCTAGGCTTAACAAAGCAGCACGGCGATGCTGTTGTTACGCCCGAAGAGGCGGCTAGCACGATGTACCCGTCTAGACAAATGCAAGTTACCACCAGCTCGTTCGCCGTCAGTCCGCGACGCCATCATTCTCACCGGGCTACCGTATCCAACTCGTCCGATTCATCTGATTCCGCTGATTCCGTAGCATCGTCGACCTTTTCTGCCGTCTCGGCGTCGTCTACAGGTTCTGTGCTTGCCTTCCGGACGCTAGCACCCATCGACACCACGGGTGCTTCTTCTTCTTCTTCTTCTGATAAAAGACATGGCGGTGGGCATAGACGCAACAAGTCGTCGACTTCGTCGTTTTCAGAAGCTGCAGCAACAAGTGCCAAGCGTCTGAGAGGTCCCCCATTACCACTCAATCTTCATAGCAGCACATTTAACCCGCAACAGAGAAACAACTACGAGGAAGATCTACCACAGATTGTGTTTCCTAAAAGTGCAGACGCTGTCGATGCTACCACTACTGATTCCTCCATTACAGGCGCTAGCCCTCGGCTTCCTCACAGTGCCCAGGCCGCAAGTGTTTCTCGCTTGGAGCCTTCTTCATGCAAATCGGCTGGGATTATAGCGCATAGCACTAGCTATAGCAGTGGCTTCACCAGCAACAATGCCTCTACCTCCACCACTTCTTCCTCTACTGCTGCTGTGCCGCTGCGCAATACCTCGTCGCCATCGTCATCGTCGTTCCAGGCTTTCGCGAAGGATCGCCCTCTACGTCGGTCTATGGCAGCTTCCTCTTCCTCTACAGCAACGCTACTCTCGCCTTTTCCGCCACTGCGCCAAACACCTCACCCTGCCAGCCATCTTGCTGCAACTGCTTTGGCTAGTCGTGGTCGTGCTCGTAGCGCAACAGTGCCGTCTCGACCAGGTAGCGTTGCTGCTGCATCCCATCTATATGCCGTAACTACTGCATCTGTCGATGCATTCTCGTCGACCTCGAGAACACCGGCAACTGCCATCCGATTCCCGAGTCCGAGTTTGAAGACGCCAGAAAGGGAGTCGCAGCCTCTTTCAGCAACACAAGTTGAATCTTCACGTGACCTTTCTTCTAATAGTAGTGGTGGTGCACATTTGCCCCGATCTTTTCGCGCCCTTTCTTTGTCTTTGTCTTCGTCTTTGTCTCTGTCTGGTTCGCCAACAAAGAGCTGTAACTCCAAGACGCCCACTAGTCTCACAAATAAGCCACTAAGACCTCCCCGGTCAGCCGATTTCCTGCGCTCGGCAGAATATGCGCAGATTCAGCAGAGCAACTTTGGCTATAATTCTTATGATAATGCAGGCAGCACAGCTTCTCGCTACAATAGTCCTCTCTTGAGCAATAACGATACTGTTTCCAAGCCTCTACCCAAAATTCCGCTCGAATCCCTGTCTGCCCAGCTTCAAAGCCAGCTTCAAGACGGACTTGATAGGTCCCAGCATTATCAACAGCGATCCCCGTCCGCTCAGACCAGCAACCCTCCTTCTAGTCTGCAGCAGCAACTGCCCGCAATTTCTGAGCCAGTGTCGCATCGTCAGCTCGAATCAGTTGTAGCTTCTTCTATATCTTCTAGTGCCCCCAATCTTCACTCGTCACTACCGTGTTCCCTACGTTTCACCAATACCCTTTCTTCAAGTGTCACTGCAACTACGACTACTACTGCAACCACTGCTTCTTCCACTTCTATCCGCTCGCCTCTTGACACTTCCATCGTTACTCTTAAGCCGCCTTTGTTCCCGCCTCAGCCTTTGTCAGCAAAGACATCTGTCGAGTACTTGAAGCTGAACAAAGAACTTCCTGCGCCGCCTTCATGGGCTGCTGAAAATCCTTCCTCTTCTTCTATTTCTTCATCAATGCTACCTGCCTCTCGTTCTCCTCTATTTCTACCTGTCAAAACTGCTACTCAAAGTTCTCGTAGAGATCCTCAAACCCTCAACTGGTCACATTACAAGAGTGACAACATGCCCGTAAATGACCTCATCGCGGAGGTCGATCGTGCCTTTGGTTCTACGCCCATCACTGTTGCTTCGGCTCCTAGAAGCGCCCCATTGCTTCGGCCAGTGACGCCTCCTCGTTCCATGGCTTCACCATCACTATCACCATCACCACCTCAGGCTTCACAACCCTTCCCAAGGACGCCACCACTTCAGCCACCATCGCCTTTCCATGGCAACTCTAGCTCCGGCTCTAACTCTAGCACCGCCTCTCCGGCCCGGTCAACGCTCAAGCTCAAGCAGAAGAAGAAGAATGTGCTGGCTAATGCGTCGGCCTCGCGCTGGACGCTTTCCGACGATGTCTTCCAGCGCTTCCGCAAGGTCGAGGCGCAGGAGATATTGAGTCAGGACCAGATCCAAAAGCTCAAGGAAAGCCGCGAGGCCAAGCTACAGCAGAGCCGTGAGGCTGCCGAGAGACTAAGACTGCAAAAGATGCAGAAAAAGCAGCCGGAGGAGAAAGAAAAGGAAAAGGAGGAGAAGCTGTCGTTTGTATCACCGACCCGTGCCTCGACTTGGGATCAGGGTGCCGGCACAAATGCAAGCGCATCTCTAAACTCCGTGGTCACTCGTGATTTCTCGGCACCTGCGAAGTCGGTTCGCAATAGAAGTCTACCTACTATCCCTGAGGTCACTCTAACCACACCGTCAGATGTGCCCATGGTATCTCCCATGACCGACTTAGCTGCTGACACCTCGATTGCCTCCGTATCTTCCGCTACATCGACATCCTCTTCATTTTCTACAGTCACTTCTGTCTCCTCAGATCGCGTATCTACCAAGCCGCGCAACGATAGTGTCTCTAGCACAGCATCTAGTCAATATGCTCCCGCTGAAGATAGTGACTTCATCTACTTCCACGGCGCACCAACTTCGACCGTCACGCCAACTATCCGCCATGGTCGCATCCGCATCTCCAAGGCTGACTCAGGTATCCGCGTTGGCGGTGAGAACAACCTAGACTGGACCGCCTTCCAAATGGCTATCCTAGGTGCCGACGACTGGTTCTCGGCGCGCTCAGCCATCGCCACTGATACTTCTGCCTCTGGCACATCGCTGCTATCTGAGGTTGGTGATATAGACGAGCTGGCGGACTGGTTCTATGGCATGAATTTGGTAGACTGCCCAATGCCACTTGCTGCCCCAGCTGCTGCTGGATACGACAACACGTTCTATGATCATCGACGCCAGAGCTCGGCGTCGTCTCTTGGCGGTGAACTGTCCGATAGCGCCTCGACGGCTTCTGTCTCGTCCACACCGCGCTCTTCACAGGATATCTCTCGGCCGTCTACCCGAATCTTCCCAGCCATGCCATCTTCAGTCCAGAAACGCACGGCTGTCGATACGCAGAACAAGCCAGCCAGTCTCAGTCCCGAATTTGCAACCCAAGGACAGCCCCAGAGACGTCAGAGATCGCACAGTAACCCAAACCGTACTTCTGTCTCGAGCACACATGTCATTGATACGGCATCTTGGAACGATCGTAAGGGATCTGCTCCACAGCCTGTCATAGTGAACGATGCCGCGGCCCCTGATGCCACTATGGGATATAATCTCGGCCACGACTTGGGCGATTTTCTGCGGTGGGAGGCTCAGTATTCCTATCCTCAGTTTTAGCATCATTTTGAGTGATGCTTTGTTTCTTTTGTCTTTTCATGATTATCGGACTTTTCTACCAGCGTGTATCTTTACTATTCCTTTTTTCGTCCACATCTCTACGGCCACTTCTATCACGCCCGTTCATCATAGCATCGCATTTCTGGTTTTTTTCTTTTCCTTGTCTGTTTGTTCCCTTTTGGGTCTGTACTTTTTTTTTTGGCACATCTTTCATTCTTCCTTACGATACCAGCTTTTTTATTTCGCTCTGTTTTCCTTTGTCTATCTTACTACCGCCAAAACATATCTAGTCCTAGCTATAGCAATTAATCTTGTAGATCATACAGGCAATCAATGCCAAATTCATTATTTCATGTCTCTAACTTTTGATTCACTATTGTCTCCAGTGACTTATTGCCCATTGTTCTCTGAACTTACACACGTACAGTGGGTGGTAAAAAATATTCAACTTTTTTTCGTGTACCTGCTCTGCTAAATATCCTGGAAAGATATCCTCTTTTATCCATGTATCCTATGTCACAGTTCGAAGCCACGAAGATTAGAAGATTAATGTCTAGTTATCTTTTAGAACAGTTTAATTAATCCATATTACATAGCAAGGGGCTGGTACATGATGATACATATTTCAACGCTGAAGATAAATTTCAAGATCTTCACACTGTCCATATCCATGGCTTTGAACAGGCGATCTAGATAAAAGGGATGTTCTTGACTTTTTGTACTGCAAGGAAAGTTAAATATTCTTAACCACCCACTTTGTATCGAACCTTTGAATGTAGTTAGATAGGCTTGTCAATCAGGTCACGTGAACACGCTTCATGGCCCACTTTTCCGCCAGCTCTGTAGCGCATCCACTGTCGGGAAGGAGCGACGTGAAGCAGCAACGCAACCGCAGTTTAGCATTCGCACAGAGACGGCAATTGCTCTCAGTTTTTTTTTTTGGTGTTTCTTGATATTGCCAGGCAACAACTGCAAAAACTACCTCACCAGCCAAAGCTATATAGTTATTTCCACTCCAACTTTAGGTTCAGCTCAGTCTGAACAATTACTTTACCAACAAGAGACCCTCTCCTGATTTCTTTTTCCTACGTTTTCAGCCTCGCCTCCGCCACGTCCTTTTTGCCTCGTTTGTTTTCTTTCTTCTTTCTCCTCTCACATCTATCCACTCGATTTCATCTCGTGATTTTCAGCATTTCGGATCGATCATCGCCTTTTCACTGTCTATCTCGTCTTCTTCGCGGTCAACTTCATTGTGCTCAGCTCATTGAATTGCGCCTTACTACGCGCGACCTTTCGTTCTTTAACCATCCCCCCGCCCGCCTATACAACTTAGTAGAGAATATCTCACTTTGTTTCGATCGATGCTGTTTCCGGCCCGCCTGCTGTGAGATTTCGGCGCCGCCTTGGCTCAGATTCGCGACGCGCAGCTGGCCGAGCCTGTTCGTGGAGTCTTGCTGCCTCTTGCTCGCCTCTTATTTTGGCTTCGCTTTAACTATCTACGACTTATTAACTCTCATAATCTACGATCTATTGCTCTCGGTTGTTATTGATTGCAACTACCCACGCTCCTTTCTTTGCAACTTTCATGTTTTTTGCTATATAATTTGCCCATTATCATTTTCTTAATATCATATAATAACTCGTCCTCACAACTTCGCCAAAATGGCAAACGCCGACAAACTAAAGCTCTCTTGGGAGGAACAGGATGCCGCTGACGACAACCTAATCTCAAAGCTGTTGGCCAACAGTGATGATCCAGATAACGGCTTGGAGGGCATGCTCGCCGAAAAGGGCTATGATCAGACAGAGAAAGCCGATGATGCCATGGACTACGGTGACATCTCGGATGACGATTTACCCGATGAGGAGCCTACCTCAGCTACAGCTCCCGGTGCTGGGCTCCGATCACCAAGCTCGCCCGTAGCGAACGACAAAGAATCGGATAAGGATGACTTTGACGGTCTTTTTGGCGGCAACAACGACGACCATCACGATGATCATAACGACCACGATGCAAACCAGAACGCCGAGAACGATGAGATAGATGATCTATTCGGTGGCTCTTCGCCGTCACCCTTCGAATCTAATGATCTCGCCCCGGGTACGCCAGAAGACCCGCTTGCCTCAAAAAATGCTCCAGGACAAGCCACCGGTGGCCCTGCCATAGTTCCGGAATCTAGCTTTCGTGACCCCATCTTCGAGGCTCCCGCTGTTGAACACGAGGATTTCGACATGTCTGGCATCCAAACCTCGAATCAAGATCCAGATATCCCACCCGCAATTGAATCTGCCGAAGAACTACTCAAACAGAAATGGCCGGCTTTCGAGAAGGGTATAGTCCTAGAATGGAATACTCTACTTCCACCGAAGCCCTCCAAATACATTGCCAAGAAGTCTGCGCGCAAGATGAAGCCACTCATCACATCTAAACTGTCGCTTGAAATTGCACCAGACCAAGAAAAGATGTTCAGACACCCCGATGGAAACCGGCACAAGGCATTCGATTTGGAAAATTCGAACTTCATCACCCTGGGATTAACGAAAAAGACCGACAAGGCGACCACTGAAAACGAAATCAACCTCGATAATGATGAGGATGATGAGCCCATCGCCGGCTTCACATTGCAAGACATCGCAACAGTATGTTTCGATTTTTCAACTGATATAGAGGCTGCTGAAAAGCTTTTAGGAGATGATGAAGCTCCTATAAAGGCTGACAGCAAACAAAAACGCCCCGCTGGAGATGACGATGAGGACGAGTGGGACGCCATCTTTGTAGACGACGAGGAAGAGCGGCCCAAGAAGAAGCCTCGTATCATCGACACCGGCCTACCAGACATACCACGATATACAGCGCCTTCATTTGATGACTTTGAAGGTCACACGAAGCATCTGGGCAAGCGTGTCTACGTCGACTACACAGATCCGCATCTTCATCTTGAAGAGGTATCGGTGGAGACAATGGCTAAGCGTCAAAAGGCGGAGGCATCTAACAAACGCAACGCTAATGGCAACTTGGGTCGCTTCACCAAGAACCGCTTCAACATCGCTAACGACGACGCATACGAAATGCTCAAAGAGAACCACAAGCACAAGGTCAGAGCCACACTGGGCAATATTAATGTCGAGCACAGTCTGCCTGCGCTCAAGCTCGTCTACCCATACTACAAGGTCAAGCTTGATGACACACCTGATCGGTACCACCGGCCTACATTCCGCGTTAAGCACTGCACCAACAGAGATGTTGAGTTTGTGCGCCGTAGCCACGTGAAACGCAAGTTCACCAAGGGCAAGGTACACGATGTGTTCAGAGAGACCAAGGATCTATCGTTGAGTGATAACTCGACGGCTGTACTTTTCGAATACTGCGAGCGTATACCCACTGTCTTGTCCAAGTTCGGCATGGCCAACCGTGTCATCAACTATTACCGGAAACTGGATGCCAATGATGAGCAAATGCCCGAGAAGCTTGATGTCGGCGAGACACATGTTCTACTTCCCGAGGACCGGTCTCCATTTTCCATCTTTGGTACCGTCGATCCGGGAGAAATGGTGCCGACCTTCCACAATCAAATGTACCGTGCTCCATTATTCAAGCACAAGGTACGTACGGGCGATTTCATCCTTGGTCGCAGTACGACAGCCATGTATGGGCCCAAGTGGTATCTGCGCAATATCGACCACATGTATGTAGTTGGCCAGACGTTTCCTTCGGTCGAAGTTCCGGGACCACACAGTCGCAAAGTTACGAACGCCAGCAAGAACCGGATCAAGATGATAAGTTATCGTCTCATGCGCAAGGATCCCAACCAGCTCGTCAATCTGTCTGATATAACCAAACATATTGCCGACAGCACAGATGCGCAAAACCGGCAAAAGCTAAAAGAGTTCTTGGCCTATGCCAAGTCAGAAAAGGGTCAATGGAAGCTACGCGATGGCGAGATCTTGATGGATGAAGAGCGTATTCGTGCCATGATCAAGCCGGAAGATACGTGCTTGATCGACGGAATGTCGCTTGGTCTCAAGATGTTAGTAGACGCTGGCTTTGACCCCAAGAATGCAATCATCGAAGAAGAGGACTCTGATGAAGATGAAGACGGCGCCAAGGCCAAGAACTCGAAGAAAACGCAGGAAAAGGCCGAGGAGGCCCTAGCCGACAAGATGGCGCCTTGGAAAACCAGCAAAGCCTTTATCGATGCTTGTGCTGGCAAGGCTATGCTACAGTTGCACGGTGAGGGCGACCCAACAGGCCATGGCCTCGGATTCAGTTTTATCAGAACATCAATGAAGGGTGGTTATATCGAGGCTGTACAGGGCCCTCTAGCGACGTCGGCCGATGCCATGGAGCGTCAGAAGCGCGAGAACAACGGCCACGCATACAACGTCAAGCGCCAAGAGGCCATGTACCGTGACGGTATCAGTGAGATCTGGGAGAAGCAGCGATCGACACTGTCGGACGGCACCCTTCATGATGACAACGACGTGCTGCATACTATCGATGAGGACGAGCGGTTCAATGCGCAGCAAGGCCAGACGCCAGCGCCTATGGTGGACGACGGATTCTCGCAGATTAGCGGCTTCACGACAGGAAGTCGCGCCATCACAAAGCGCAAGCTGCGCATCATACGACAGATGAAGCAGCCGAATGGCTCGCTAGCAGAGGTAGAGGAGATTGTAGAGGATCCTGTAGTGATTGCTCACTATCTCAAGCGTCGCGACGAGGCGGAAATTAACCCAACCAAGTACGTATCATGCCCGCCTGCATTTACAGCTATATGTCTCTTTTCTATTCCTCTCTTACTAACAAGTTTCACTAGTCTCTATGAGCTGTTACCAACTGGTAATGCCGACCGCGACAGACTCGGAATCAAGAAGTACGTTCCCTACACACATGTCCTTACCCTATTTCTTACCATGACTAACCGACTATCTACAGGGTTGAGGAGGAACTTGCCCGTCTGAAAAAGAACCGAGACCGCCGTAAGACACGCGAAAAGCAAAAGGAGTTACACCGCAAAGTCGGCTCGACATCGGGACTTGACGGCGCGCCTCTTAGCGCCGGCACTAACGGGCCTGGCTCGCCTGATCCAGCTACGCCAGTCAGTGCTACCGGTGCTCCCGATAAGTCGGTTACCGGTACAACACGAAAGTGCGCCAACTGCGGACAGGTGGGCCATATCAAGACCAACAAGAAGCTGTGTCCGCTACTTAACGGTACCATAAAGCAAGAGAATCCCAAGGATGTCGGTGGGTTTGGTGGGTTCTCGGCCCCAACGCCAATTGCAAACCTTATGGCAGCAGCGGCAGCAGCAGCAACAGCAAATGGCGCTCTTGGCTCTGTAGCCGGCTCTGGTGCGGGAAGCCCTCCGAACTCTTCTGGGCCTTGAGGCATGTATGATGATGCCCAAGAGCACAGTGGGAAATAGGATATTGATCATGAGAATTATTCATGACTATAGCTTCCTTTTCTTCTTTCTACTGACTCTTCTCTAACCTTCTTCGGCATATTTCTTTCGCTATTTTCTTGGCTTTCTTTCCTGGGGAGAACCCGCGATAAGATGGTCAATGTGTGCTTTTTTCTTATCTTTAGCTTACATGCTAAAGGTTTAAGAGTTTTTTTTTTTTTCTTCGAGCTTTTTCATTCATTTCTTCTATGTATATCTTCACGGCTTATTTTATTTATGTTTTCCTGGTGGCTTTTGGGAAGGTGTTCATCATGGTTTCTTTTTTTTTTTGTTCAAGGCACATGGAATTTCTTGATTCCTTTTTTCTTATCATCTACACGGAGGCCAAAAATTCAAGCGTTAGTTACCCTGTGGTTTTTTTCTATCTATATTCGATATTTCTATGCATTAAATACTGTATTCTATCTTCAACATGTTCATATTATAACCAGTCACTTTTTTTTATCTTCTTTCGTATAAAACGAGACTTGATGTGGACTTCCTGCGTCAAAAGTGCGCCAAGGTAGACAAGCACGAAAAAGAAAGAGGTCGGGGATATACAATTGTATAATATGATATCATTCCTATTGGTCAACTTTCGGTTTTTATTTCTCTAGATCGATCAAGGGTTCTGTATTTTTTTGTGATCTGTCATTATCACAAGAACGGGAGAAAAAAAAAAGAGAGACTCGGGATATGATTAGACGCTGTTCGAGAAGATAAATTCTAAAAATAGCAAGACAAGAACAACCAACTGACAAAACCGCAGATTAACTTCTACTAGAAGAATATAAGGCTAGGTCAGGTATAACAAATCAAAAGATGGCGTTTTTTTGGAGGAGATGGAGGGGAGAGACTTTTTGGCAGCTACAGCTATAGCTTGTACTGACAGTTCCTTTTTTAGCTACAGTCACAGCGGACAATAGCAGAGCACAAGGTGTTAGATTGAAAATTATACTACAGTGACATTTTATTGGCTTTTTTTAACTACAGAGAAGATAAGGACATGAAGAAACAGACATGAAAGTGTCTTAGACAAAAAGGTAGATCAAAAAATCTAGAACGCCGGAGATAGATAATAAAAAAAAAGAATTATAAAAGAGCTTAAAAATTCAAAGAAAAGTAGCCGGAGAACAATTAATTGTTATTGTTCGTAAGCTATAATAGAGTCCAGTACATCTGTATATCGTTTTGGCATTGGGCATTGTAACTTTACTTTCTACAATATCATAAGGGGAAAAATAATTGAGCTTGATCAAACCGCATAATAACGGCAGAGAAAGATACACAAGTTACCGCGTCTTGATTCGGGTTAGCGTCAGATGTCAGATTATCCGATAAGACGTACATATGTACATACAGAGTACATATAATATTTACATGTATTCGTGCACATAGGAAAGAATCTAGAATGTACAAGCCACATGTATCTGTACTGTTGTATGTATCATGTACGTCTGCTTCTATTTTTAGACTTCCGGTTAATAAGATAGATAAAATACTATATTATAATTCCCACCCAAACAAGAGAAGGAAATAAAAGAACTAATGGGGGGGGGGGTTGATTATCTGTCTTTTCCACTGACTCCTCTATGACGAGAAATTGATAGAGAGGATACCCGTTTCCAACTACAAAACTAATGAGAGATGAAGAGGGGGAGGCTTATCACCCATACTTACAACCTACTAGAACAGCATAACAAAGCAAGATGCTTAATCATTGTTGGTCCTTCTCGGTGTCTGTTTAAGCTCTTGGTCTTATTCTAAGCTAATTTACTACTTTTTTTTGTGCGTCATTACTCCTTCTTGTCAGATTTAGATCATGGCTGTGAATTTCAGCAGCGGCAATGTGTCATGGCTAGATGGGGGAAGAAAAACTCGTCTTAACCCTAAATGCATACATAAAACAGGGTTACATAAAACAGTATACATGTCTGGCTCTGATGGACTTTATTCTTAGTAATAAACAATCCGAGAAACTTACTCGATCTACGATGACGAATCGTAAAGATATAAAGGGGAAAAGCAAGAAAACTAGTAAGAAAAGCCAAATACACAAGGCATGTTTCTTTCGACGATGCTATTTCAAGCATCAAGAAACAAAATGAACAACAAAAAAAAACCAGAGGTTCCGTTCCGATCGATCGAAAGTTTCTATTCACCCAAAACAGAACGTTACCAAGTTCATTTTTTTTCATTTTCCGGGTCTTTTCTTTTCTACCCCATCCTCTCCTTGAATTTAATGTTAGTGAGTTTCAATATTTATCAAAGACCTTTTAGTTCGAAAAATCGTGATATATGTTATCAATATTTAAAATTAAATATTCATGCTTGATATAGAAATTAAGGCAGTAAAAAGAAAAATAAAGAGAGCAGAGCACTCGTCTGTTGGCTAAAGTCACAGTTTTATGCTATATGCCAGAAAATCCATTATTATATGTAGGCTATTCCTATATTGCGATAAAACAAAGAAAAAAAACGAGTTAAAGACATTGCATTCCACAGTAACCTTGGAAAAGCAAGCAACTACTTTGTTCCCACCGAACTGCAATTATGACTACTTCTTTTGTATAACAGCTTGCTTGCATGTTTCTATTTTTGAATTTTAAGTTTGTGGGTGTTATTGGAAGTTCCTTCCACGAAAAGATGGATTGCACAAAAGAAGAAATTACTAAACAGTCAAAGGGAGAATGATAACATCATCAGATAACACACGTATCTTGTAAAATAAAGATTATTATGTTGTCATTTTGTCTTTGTATTTGATGGTTTCTTGATTCAACCTTTTATTGACATGTTCAATCCCCAAATGCATTCCTTCATTGTCTCTCTGCCCCCCTTTAGTCTTCTTTTTTTTTCTCCGTTAGTTTCTACCATTTCAGAAAAGCAAAACAAAAAAGCTTAGACCAAGAATACAAGTTTCGACCTTAGTATCAAAAAAGTAAAGAAAACATGCTGGTTTTTGGTCGATGCAACTGTGGAATACAGAAACCGATACCAATAACGAACAGGCCGGGAAACATCAGACAAGAGCAACTTGAGACCAAGAATTAGGAAAGAGAGTGAGAGACCGGCCAATCTTCCATCCGGCGCCGAGAAATCAGCCGGGATAATCTACTGGGCCAGAAAGGATACGACTGACCATGTAAAACAACGCATGAGCATATAGTAGCAAGTAGGGGAAAAGTTCAAACGTCCGTGGATTAGCCACTCAGAGAACGCGGAAGTATGTCAGGATTGTGTCTATGGGGATATCAGTCAAGATGACTGTATAAAAGGATAACTAGTAGTTTACGCAATGAAAGATGAAGTATCGATTATCCCGGACTTTGATTATTATCTCTAAAGACTTCGTCTCTATCTCTCGTCTATCTCTTGAGATAATACATATCAAGTTTCCCAACGCACAAACCCTTCCCCTACCCCCGGCTTCAAGGTAGTTAGAAAATAACTCCCACATGTCCGACATTGTGAATCAAGGCAGGCGGGTTTCCAACGAGCGGGTCTTTATTCCCCTTGTTATTGTTTTAATTCATGAGAAGTTCAAGCTCTTATATACACCCTCCCCTTTCATGTATATTTTTTCTGTACTTGAGTTGCGAAGTAATAGCGACACACTTCTCCAGGAAACTCACAAAAAACGCACGTCCACACATGAAACCCCGCATGCCGCAGCTTGGATGGAATAAACGATTTCGTGTTTTCTTAGTTAGCTATCAGTGATACATACATAACTACAGGTACATATAAGTTCTTCATGATAGTACAAAGCTAGCTGATCAATCCTCTATCCAAGAAGACCCCCTTATTTGTGGTTTGCACAGCCTAGCAAAGCAAACCTAGAAGAGATAAGCGCATATATCTGTAAGGCTCCGATGATCTAGAACCCAGAGATCTGATCAAGCATGATGGGGTGGAGAGAAGGGAGGGGGACAGGATAGGACGATGAGGAGTATGAGAACGAGAGAAGGAGGGGGGACCACATCGGATCGTGCGGCCATAAAACAGGCAGATATTCAGAAACAACCAATGCCCCTCTAGCGCCTCTTTTCATGTCATGGCTTATAAAGATATAGCGAGATATATTCAGAGAGAGAAGTGGATGGAATAAAGAGGTGTTGTCGATAGCTTCCCGTGGTACATGCCGAGTCCAACTGTCTCAGAAAACGGTGAAGTTTTCTGTTCCTCGAACCAGGCTCTCTGAAGCTGGCAATTCATATTAAAGTTGTCTGATCTAGATTGTTAGGCTATTCACAAACTTACAAATTTATCTAGAAGAAAGGAATGAAAGATACAGAACTAAATCTTAGCGGCAACTCTACTGTAGGGCTTAATCAGGTCCAGTAATATCCTGATTTGCTTTAACATTAGAGCAACACACAAGATTATACAGCTGGTATCCGACAATTGTATGTAGTGTTATCTTATCAAATAGGAATATCCCCAAGATATCGATTCTTGGGACGACAATAACGGAGAAAATACCCTGACTATCAACTACAGAAGACGGACATGAAGACTTCATATGATCGGAAAAAAATATACAAGATACAATATCCCCAATACAGTGTGATACTATGCAAAATAGAGGCTGTACATGTATTTAACTGCTAGTTTTCATACAAGACCGATTCGTATTGCATAGGAAGTCAAGGAACCAAGCATATCACAGACTCTTTTTACGTACCGTTCTTATCCTTTGGGCTCACATATAACTGACTGATATAGTGATAGGGTTATATACATACTAGGGTTAACACACATTGAGAACGGTGGAAATTATCGCCTATTAGCCTTTTCATCATTGTTATTTTTCTTTGTGTTTGTGATCCGTGCTTTCTAACCATTACCTGTGCCTTTTTCGAGCCGTTTCAAAGCTGCAGAGAATGTTACCTAGCGCATGAAAGAGCGCGGGGGGGACGTTTAGTATATGTATATCAAAGTAACGATAAGTAAGTCATGAAGACAAGTACACTTCTTGTATCTTGTTTGTCCTTTCTTCTTGTTGATACATCTCGATTTTATACAATTTTTAGTCTTTATTTTTTAAACTCAACATGTAGTGGTACCCCTTGACTGTCGTCTGATATTGTTTCTATCTTGAAATCGGGCTGGAACGAGGGAGGAAGAAGGAGATGGACAACAAGACCGGATGGATGGACAAGCGGCCGAGAAAATAAACTGTTAGATTTGACTATTTTTTCTTTTCTTTTCTTTTCTTTTCTTTGTTTCGTTCTGGTTAGATTTGACGGGAACTTTGAGCGAAGTATACATATAGAACAAGAAAGAAGAAAAGTAAAAAGTACCCTTCAAGCTTAAATTGGTGGACGGGGTACTAACCTAGTTTTTGCCCCAGGAAAGGTCTAGTGCTTGCATAAGTACTAGGTACAACACATCATGAACACACTTACTCGACTGTACTTATGCAGTCAGTTAGCTGTAACTTTGCCATATCTGTATATGATTGGTTACTGTTACTAAGAACCTATACGGAAACAAAAGTGAACTTTCCCTCTAGGGACCCTTCTATCAAAAGTGCAGACAAATGAACGAACCGTCTTTGGTACATTTATTTCGACATTACTATTATACCGTTCTATAAAACCTTGGTAAAATAGACGTTAATTCCAACAAAAAGAAAAGGAAAGAAAAGCTCGGACACTGGTGTTTAGCTGGGCTGTGGATTATTCTCTGTTTTATATAAAAGTGGGTAAAACCCAGAACAATTAAGAAAGAGACAGACAGACTATCCTATATGTGATAAGAAAAACTATGGACGTAGTGATTTGCTATGAATTATGAAATCTGAACTATCTTGTAGGGTTATCCAATATCTGGTGGGAACGATGTCAGAAGGGGTGTAAGCAAGCCGTGCGGGGAAAAGGGACGACGAGAAGCTTTAGCCAAGGCAAGTCAAGAATGAAAGCGAGAAAGACAGATAGAGATTTCTGTGTATCGTATCGGCCATGGAGAAAAAAAAGCTGTAAAGGTCACTATTACATTAACACATCTCGGCTGGCTAACAAAGGCCAAAGGATGGATATGATAAGCCCATTCTCACGCCCTTCCCCCCCCCCCCTNNCCCCCCCCCCCCTTGCTAGGTCCGGATTCCCTGTTCAACTCCAGGCTCCAGGAAGCAAAAGAAGAGAGAGAAAGAGGCAGAGGCAGAGGCAAAGAAGGAAAAGAAAGTCATTGATTTTTCTTATGGATATGGACTGTAGTCTGAGAGTTATTGTCTCTTTTCTCATACAGTTCAGATGCTCCGTTTTACATTAATGGCCTTTCCTTTTCTCTCTTTCTTGGGCTGAAATTGCAACTACAGCTGCAACTTATGGAAACTTTTTGCTCCGCTGGACTTTGTTCTGATCTGACGCCTGTATATCTCTGTTCTTTTTCAATCTGGCTCTCTATCTACCACTTTCTAGTCTTGTAGGCGCACGCCTTACCTAAACGGGATATTCAGGGTTTATCAATTCATACATATTATTCTGGTATAATTCCAGCGTCGCCTTTCTCTCTGTCTTTTTATTCTTCTTCTTTTCCGTTTTTCCTATAAAAGGCTTTCAATCCCGCCCTTTTCCAACTTAGATCTTTGTCTATTATTAGCATCAACTTAACCCAACATACTACCTACTTTACTTACATATGCTTTAGTTGCTTCTTTTCTTCTTCTGGGATTATTTTATCTCTATCTATTCTTATACTTTCTTCATTCGTCGCATACCATCTACTAGTGTACACCATATCAGTTTACCTTGATCAAGCGAAGCTACAGCGGCAATTACCACGCGAACGACTCGTGATCCAGTGTAAGTAATTCCTCAGCTCAAA
The DNA here is from genome assembly GCA_001513805.1 of Davidsoniella virescens. Taxonomy (NCBI): domain Eukaryota; kingdom Fungi; phylum Ascomycota; class Sordariomycetes; order Microascales; family Ceratocystidaceae; genus Davidsoniella; species Davidsoniella virescens. The sequence goes on from LJZU01000084.1 coordinate 30,307, forward strand.
GCTCAAATTTAGTTCTTCCTCTCTTTATGAAAATGAGAGAGAGAATACATTAAATAAACAAATAATTCCGTTGCCGGCAAGGATCCTTGCGGCGTCTGGCGTCAAGAGATTTATTCAGGTCTTTTTTATCACAATTTATTTTTTATTTTTTATTTTTTATTTGTTACTTTTTAATTTTTTAATTGAAGCCGCTCTTAATCCAGTAACTGCCCTCTGGTCGCGTTTCACTTTTCGCTTCCTGCATTTTTGCTCTTGCTCTTGTCTTCCTTGCCTGTTGGTTTAGTTCTTTCCTGCTTGTTCTGCCTCATCCCCCATTCAGCGCACTTTCTTCATCTTCGTGCCTTCCCTCTCTGCCTTTGCTGCGGCTTTCTTTTTTTTCTCCAGTTCTTTCCTTAAACTCAGTCGAGCGCTTCCTCAAAATTTCCCTCACAACTTGCCCTTCATTTTATTTTTATACCTTTATGTTTCCTTACAGAGCCAGTTTTAAATTAACTTAACAATTCTATCAACCAGACGCTTCGTTTTAGTTCGTTCATAATCCGCCTCATTCCCGGATATTTTCCTTTTCCTTTTTCTTTTCTTCGTCTGAAATAAGAGAACCTACCAGTTCCGTCTCACGGCGCCATCTCTTCCATCTAATATCTCTGGTCCTGTCCTGTCATCTATAGAAGCTCTCGATTCTATTTCTATAAATTGACCGACGCACGTCCGCCTTTCCTTTGCCGTGATCTATTCTCGGCCTCAAAAGCCAGTCATAACCATCTCACCCTGCAAACACTAAAAAAAGTGCCTATTTTTGGTCACTCCCATATCACCAACGCCAATCTTCTACCCAGCCGACCTTACGATGGGTCGCCGGAAGATCGAGATCAAGGCCATTAAGGACGACAGAAATCGTTCGGTGTATGTTTATCTTTTTCTTTTTCTTTTTCTTCCTGTCGTCGCTCTCCTTTGCTAACTCTCCATGCGACAGCACATTTCTCAAGCGCAAAGGTGGTTTGTTCAAGAAGGCCCATGAGCTCTCTGTGCTATGTAGCGTCGATGTCGCCGTCATTATCTTCTCTAGCAACCACAAGAAGCTCTATGAATACTCGTCAACTGATCTGAACCAGATTGTGCACCAGCGCAGTTATGTATGTTTGTCCCTTTTTGTACCTCTCCTCTTGCCTCTTCTCTTGCCACCCTGCTAACCCTATATCGACAGCATGCCGGCCCCTCAGAACACAAGGGCCCGTCCGACTTCAACGGCGGCAATGACGATGACGACGACGATGATGAGAACGGCACGCCGCCACAGCGCGATTCCATGGAGCCACACATGTTGGCGTCGCATTTTGCCGGCCAGTTCCCTCACATCCGTCACCACACGCCCAGCGCGTCACCCCCAATTCCTCCCAATGCTTTTCCTCGCGCCCATACGCCACAGCCCATCGGCTCTAGGCCGACCTCCAGAAACGACATCCGTCGTACCCAGACCATGGGCGTCCCACCTGCTGCAAATGGCTACTATATGGCCGCGTCCGGCATGTACGGCCCCGGCCCGCAGGGCATGGGACAGCCTGTGCCGCCCGGTGTCTACCCATTCCAGCCGCCCCAACACCACCCGCAGTATCTCGAGGAGGCGCGCCGCTTTGAGGCCATGGCACAGCACGGTCATCCGTCTCAGGGACCGTCGCCCGTTCCCCAGCATGCCATGCCTGTGATGTCGCGCCCGACCCCGTCGCCACAGCCTGTGCCGCAGATGCTGCCCAACGGTTCCATGAACGGTTCTATGATGGGTATCTCTGTGTCACAGGCGGGTCTGCCCGTCAACATCGTACCGCCCATGTCTCATCTCTCGCCTCAGCCTCACCACGCCCAGATGCTGGCCCCGCCACAGCCACAGTCCATCCCACACACATCGCCACAGCCATCGCATGCCCACCCTCACCTCATGGCGCCCCAGGAATCACAGCTTCTGCCACCACCACCACCACCACCACCGACTTCTGGAGTAGCAGCTCCGCATGCGGCTAATTCTACGGAAATGCAGTCTGGCAGTGGTGTCCACCCAATGGATGCTCCGCGCAGACCACTGCTGGATACCAAGTTCATCAAGGGAATAGCCCCTCGCCGCAACCAGGGAAACAGCATCTTTACTCCCATCGATGACCACAGATCCATCTTGTCACAGCATCTTGACGCCTTCAACGCGTCAGGCACCAATGGCACCTCTATGGCAGCCCCAGAGAAGAAGCTTGACGGCCCGCCTATGCGGTCGCAGTCACTGGACGACCGCAAGTCTAATAGTAGATCTGCCTCGCCTCCGGGTGGTCAGCGGCCGTCCTTGCCTACCAATGCCCTGCACAAGCCGATGATTCCTGAGACTATATTTACGCCCCCATCTCGCTCTAATAGCATGAATAGTGTCAAAGCTACTACGCCTGGCGGAGGTGCGTTGCGTCCACGACTCAAGGTGCAGATTCCCGACGAGAACGCAGAAGCTGGTGGTGGACCTGGAGCAGCGGGTGCGGGTGCGGGTGCGGGTGCTGGTGTCGCAGCAGACAAGCTTTCGTCGAACTCGCCCATGAATGCCACAGGGACCCAAATACCTGGCATGAAGCGTCATGCCTCAGATCCCCATTCCGCTCTCGTCCTACCTCCTCCCTCACCGTCTACAAAAACCCTCTTATCTGCCGGAGCATCTGGTCCCCCCAACCCCTTTGCGCGACCCGCGCCGCCGCCGAATGGATCTAGCAATGGCACTAATAGTGCCATGAAGGTCGACACGCCTGGCGCCTTACTACCATCGCGTCTCATGAATGATAACTTCCTTCCTAGTCCTAGCACGTTCTGGGAAACGGCCGATTGGAGTAGTAGGGACTCTAATACCTTGCCAAGTCCACTGAACTTTGCTACGCCCATTGCTGGTACGGGACCGAGTTTCTTGCGCGATGATCCTCCGTCGTTGTTGGGTCTTGGAAAGCGGAAGAGTCCAGAAGTCGTCGGTGTTCCCGGAGCAGGACCAGATCCAGCACCGGAGATGAAGCGGGTTAAAGTCGAATAATAAAGAAAAAAAAAAATTAAAAAAAGAAGAACAAAAAAAAATTCTTTGTAGAAAAGAAGCAAGGTAGATATCAGGAACCTGGGGTAGAGAGGGTTGATCTCTTTTGCCTTTTAGCTCTCCATTATCTACTTGCTCTCTTATCTACTACATATCCATATATACTCATCTTTCTTGTCTATCTATCATTCCCTCTACTATATTATCCTCTTTTTTCTTTTTTTCTTGATTGTATCTTCTTCCTCTCTCTTCTTCATATGTCGCTACTCTCTGTGTGTCTATACCCGTCGATTTTTTTCTCACTCATTCATCATGTCTTGGATATCACGTCATCATCAGTTTACCCGTTCTTTGGTTTTATTCCATATCATTTCTCTTATCTGTTACGTACCAATCAATCTTTTTATTTATTTTTTTTGATTTTTTGATAGGGCTCTTTTTTTGTTCTTTTCTCAAAGAAAGAAACAAGAACTTGGAAGGATATTTGCTTTTAATTTTCTTGTTTTTTTACTTTTTTCTCATTCCATTGTATGAGCATCAATGAGGCGTTTATTTCTTTTTCTCGTTTTTCAATTTATCTATCGCTATCTATCATCCATATCTCTATCTTTTTCTTTTTATGTCATATTTCATCATTTTTGCTGGGTCATCAAGGAATTCTTCTTGTTCCATTTGCATTATTCTGTTGTTTATATATCTTGATTTTCTTTCCAATCTCAGAACTTGTCCATTTCAAAGTATCGTTTATAGAATGACATTCTGATAACCTAAGTATGTACATAAATAACATTGTAAAAATTCAGAATCAAAAATAAACATGTACAGTGAACCGTATAGTAATAATTTAGTAGATAATAATAGTGTAATAATATGGATCAGTAGTACTAATAGTAACAAATAAGAGATAGATTAGTTGATTTCATAAACTCCGTGCGCCTTCTTTGTCTCCCAGCTCTTCCTAATTCTTATATATGAACAAAAAAAAAGAAAGCCTCTTTCTTCCTCTGCCTCTTCGTTTCTCTTCATACCTTTCTCTCTCTCTTGCTTATTTGCACCGCTTCTCAACCATAGCGGCACCATTCTCCTCATATTCCTTCTTAGACACCCACATCTGGTGGAATGTACCTAGAGATGCCAGGATAGAACCCCCAACCCAAGCACCGAACCGACGCTCGCTCGTCAAACCAGCCGCCTGTAGGCGAATGCGTACGCTGGGGTACATGGCCGTCAACTCAGCTGACAATCTATCGTTGAATCCGTTCAACAGTGTCGTACCACCCGTCACCACGATATTGGCCAGCAGGTTAGGCCGCAAATCTGCGTCGACATTGCTAATTGCAGTACGCACTAGCTCTGGGATGGTCTGTGCCTTGGTCAAAGGCTCTTCGCCCGGTGTTGATGGTGCATATGCAGCAGTCTCATCCCACATGCCTTCGGCTGCCTTGTAGCGCTGCTCGCGCCACATCTGGTTGGCGCCCGTAGGCATCTCGAACACACGGCCGGGCTGTATGCGGATAGAGTCCTCCGTTCCGGGCATAGCAAGTTTGCCGCTACGCCACACTTCGACCACACTCTCCTTGAACTCAGTGAGCAGACGCTCCTCCTCGTATGCGCGGAAGGACGGCGAGATATCAAAGTCGAACTTGCGCGCCTTGTACTGCGCCGAAACTCCCGCGTCGACCGCCGTCTTGCTCTCCACGAGGTACGTGGGGGTCAGCTCAATTGGCGGCTCGGCGCTAGACAGCATAGTATGTACCTGGTCAGACAGCCAGATACCACCAACAGGCGAGCGTGAGATGGACCGCTTCAACACCATGCCGTCATGCACGGCAACCACAGACGTTCCCGAGGCGCCAACATCGATGACGAGGGCAGTGGCCTTGCCGGCAGTAAAGGCGGCCAGCACGGGGGTTTTGCTGAACCAAAAGGCCGGGCAGCCCCAGCTCTCCATAATGATCTCCATAGCCTTTTCGCGCGCCTTGGGGGTGTTCCACGCAGCTTCAGTGAGAAGCAATGGGTTTTCGGCGAGGGGCTTCTCAGATAGCTCCGCAGCTTCAGCAGCAGCCTCCACGGCAACCTGAGCAGCTTCGGCGGCTGCTTCACCGTTTGACTCGCCCATGTCGACATCACCATCACCGTCCGCAGGCTTGTCGCTGGTAGAAGCAGGCTCCTTTTCCTTGCTAGCAGCCTTGTTCATAGACGAGCGGATAGAGGGCTGTAGGCGGTCGATCAGCATATTCTCCCAGAGTTTGCCGGCCACATCCCAGTCCTCAACAATGCCGTCACGGGACATGTAGTTGCGAACTTCGAGGTTGGCGCGGGGCAGCATGAACTCATCGCCAAAGTTGTTGTGGGAGGGCTCGGCGGGGTAGTGGGCGTAGAATGACGGGATGACTGATTTCGGCACATCCTCGCCCGCAAAGCCGGCACGAGTGTGTGAGTATCCGGGGTCGAGGACAATGGCAGAGACCTCGTCTACATGGAACAATGATTAGTAACAGCACGGCTTAGTCGGCGTCGAATCGACTCACCTCCACCATAGACGTCAGTAGGCGCATTGGCTGACGTCAAAGGTTGCTGATGCGCCATGGCGAGAGAATTGTGTGTCTAGTTATTTGATAAGGGTTGATAGCAACGATAGGACCGTAAAGGTCAAACAGAAAAATGCTAGCTAAGAAGCCGGCGCAAAGAAAAAGACGCGCGCAAATCGATTTTCCAGGTATTAAAGACGTATATTCTCGCGTCTTCAGGATCGCAGAGGTCAATTTTCAGTCATAAAAGTCGTGGTGGGATTTCAATGAGACGTCGAGACTAGTGAATTAACAAGCCTCGTGAACGAAAAGTGACGATAATAGGTGCAATTGAAGCTGCCCCAGACGCGGCTGAAAGCCTTCCTTGCAACACAGAAAACACCAAGCTTGGGAAGGCTGATACCGCTCTGCCAGCTGCCAGACGTTTTGACAGCTGTTATATAGTACCTTTTTAGCGTCACGCTGTGTGGGTCTATGCTACTTATCATGTCCCACCATTATATCGCCACATACGCCACAGTGACCACATGCCAGTAAACCGCACAAACTCGGAATTTTTCTTCCACCATTCTAAAGCTTCCAAGCTCGTCAAACACCTCATTCCTCGTTGTTTTGTCCTCTCGTAGCCATTTGCTTGGATCTCGAGTCTCTAAACCGGTAAAAGGTTATATCGAGAGACTCAAGATGAACTCGGTAAGCGACCATTTCTTTTAATGTCTCCTTATTTGCATTCACTTGCACTTTATATGATGAGAAAAAGCAATAAGAACCGCTGCAATTAAGTTCTTCGGAGCTTGTGATTCGAACGTTGCCAATGCCTGATTGTCGTGCGAATTATCTATTACGCCACCTTCGATTGTTATCTGTTGAGAAGCAATAGCTAATCATATCACCTCTACATGGCAGAAACAATGAGTGCCCTTCAATGTCTCCGGCTGCGGGCTCTGACCCGGAGTCTTCCCCCCACCGCCATCACCACATTTTCCACATGTCCCTCAGTAGCTAGAACGCTCTCAAGGCACTCTTTGCCGACTACTTCCTCAGCTGCTGTCTCTGTCCGCCGCTGGAAGTCAACCACCCAAGGCCCACCCAAAGTTGTCGAGGCGAAGTCTACTGAGTTGGAACATGACCTAGAAGAAGCAGAGTTCTCAGCCTTCAAGCGCCAGCGGCTAGAGCGCCTCGAGGAAGTCCGCAAAGACGATCCACTTCAGGTCGTCGAGGCGTATCCTCGGCTCACCCACCGGACACCGGCAGTCGTTTCGATCCCGGAAATTCGCTCTCGGTACGACGACGCGGACTTGATCGGGCCCGACTTCGACGATGTGACTGTCTATGGTACGGCCCTGCCTGCCTTTTTCTTCTTATCGTCGTCTACTTTGCCGCTGCCCTGATGTGGTGGTCCGTGACCTGTGTCCATACATTGCAATGTTGTCGTGAACCCTGTAGCTAATTGTGTTTGTGCTTTTCTGTGCGTAGGCCGCGTCGTCTCCAAACGACAGCATGGCAAATATCTGCTCTTCCTTGACATTGTAAACGAGTACAAGACGGTGCAGGTCATGGTAAACTGGAAGAACGTCCACAAGCACGACAATATGCGTCATGTGCGCTTCCAGCTATTCACGCGTCTCCTTGAACGGGGCGACCATGTGTGTAAGCAACAAGCACGAGCCTTTGTTCTCATGTTTCTGTATCCTGTAGTTCTTTTGTCTGACCCTATCTCTTTTGATATCCTGTAGCCGTCACCGGAAAGCCTGTCCGTTCTAGTACTGGCGAGCTGACCATCAACGCCGCATATATGCCCGAATTGTTGGCACCCGTGATGCAGCCGATCCCGAACGAGTACATCGACGCCGATAAGAAGATGGAGCGGCGTCATGTCGATATGATGATCTCACCGCAGGTCTCGGATACCCTCCGAATACGCTCTGATATCATCAGCTTCATCCGCGATTTCCTACGGCAGCGCAGCTTCGTTGAAGTCCAGACACCTATCGTTGCTCACAATGCAGGCGGCGCCATTGCCCGGCCATTTACCACGTCGTCAACTGAGTTTCCCAACAAGGAGCTCGCACTACGTGTAGCACCCGAGCTTTGGCTCAAGCGTCTAGTAGTGGGCGGCATGCAAAAGGTGTTCGAGATTGGCCCTGCCTTCCGTAACGAGGGCATCGATCACACGCACAACCCCGAGTTCACCATGTGCGAGTATTACCAGGCCTATGCCAACCTTGAGGATCTCATCTCACAGACCGAGGACTTGATTCACGGCCTCGCCATCGAATCGTATCATCTAATCAAGAGTAACCTCAAATCGCTACCGCATATCGACCTTCTCTACTATCAGAAGCCATTCCCCCGTCTTGAATTCATCCCCGCCCTAGAAGAGCGCATGGGAATCAAGTTCCCTAACTTGAACACGCCTACCGCTCTGCCCGACACTCTTGCTGCGCTGACTCTCTGTGGCATTCGCGTACCCGGTGATCCGCCTGCCACCATCGCCAAATTACTCGACCGACTCGCCGCGCAATACCTCGAGCCCGACTCCTTGACCAGGCCACTATTCATCACACACCATCCAGCCTGCATGTCGCCTCTTTCCAAGAGTTTCGTGTGTCAGAAGACCGGCCAGAACATCTCAGCCCGTACAGAGCTATTTGTCCTCGGTCGTGAGGTCGCCAATATGTACGAAGAGGAGAATGATCCAGAAGCCCAACGCCGCAAGATGATGGATTACCGCGAAGCTGTGCTAGCTGCTCGTCGTGAAAATTTCTATGGTGGCTCAGAGCCCGACACAGCGTTTGAGGAACTCGATGAGATCGACCAGAATACCGGCGAGGTCGTCGACCAGGAAGCCAAGGCACTTGCGCTTAAGGAGGCCGAAGCAGAACGAGAGGCCACATTAGCCCAAGGCGGCGATGCTGCAGCGTCGCTTTCATCAGATCCAAATGCCACAGTAGACGAGGCGCCTCCCATTGATACACACTACATCAAAGCGCTGGAAGCCGGACTACCGCCAACGGGTGGCTGGGGCTGCGGTATCGAGCGTCTTGTGATGATGTTCTCTGGCGCAAAGCGGATCAGCGACTGTCTACCGTTTGGCACGCTGAAGAACGTAGTTGCACTAGGTGCTGGGGCTACTCATGGACAGAATCAACAGTTGGAAACTCGAGACCGCATCAATCGCAAGAACCGCATGATTATGCGCGGTGAGAGGGAATGATTGTTTTCCATACTTGCCTTTCCGCATCCCTTCTTTGAGGCGGGAGTTGGAGTTGGAGAAAGTGTTGTGTAAGAATAGTACGGACAGTATGTATCTAATCACCATGTATCAATATCAGCCTGTTTATTCATAAATCTACTATAGAGAATATACACTTATGTATTAATGACGTACATGTCTCTCATTCACCACCAATGACTAAGTATCCCTATCTTCTATCCAAACTCAATCAAGCTCCTTTGAATCAAGGGCAACGACCTCAGTCATAGACTCCCAACCATCTAGTTCCCGTTCTTTTCTCTTCTGATGAGCCATGTCCAAAGTCCACTTCAGCTATCCAAGGTGTGGTGATACCAATGCAACCCACCAATGCAAGAAGAAAGAAAAGAGAAGAAAATCCATAAAGAGCAGATGACCTCCTGGTGCAGCAAAGGCAAATCATAGTTACTATCAGAACAGTAAGGAACATCATATGGTAAAAAAAAAAATACCATGAAGTTCTTCTCCACCATCGTGGCGTGTTGTCTTTATATTTTTGCCATCAGCTTGAAATCTCCAAGTTCTAGTTAATCCGAAGAAAAGGAATAAGGAAAGTAAGCTAATATTTTCATCTTGTTATTCACAAATCATGGTTATTCGAATGCTTTCTTTCTTTCAATTCGTTATCATCTCTGCCGCATCTCACATACAGTCTTATATTCTATATACATACACATGTAACTCGATCATAATGTCTGCTCACTATCTTACCATCTTATACGAAATCTCCCTTTCCAGAACAAACCCAACTCATCGAAAACAAAAAGAAGACAAGTTCAAATCATGAACTGATTTGATTTTCTCTTTCCTTTTCTTCCCTCCCTTCTTGGCCACCAAAAAAAGGTCAGACGTCATCGCGATCTAAAGTGAGCAAACAAACGGAACAAAAAAACAGCCTGATTCCTTCTTCGTGTTTTCCTTTTGGGATTTCGTCACATGGCCTATCCAAGTAGCATAATATACCAAGCCGAATTTTTGTTTTCCCTTACAAGTTCCTTGTTATGTTATACCAAAATCTAGTTAGTACTCTCTTTTAGAAAACAAGAAAAAGTTGATATATTTCTTTAATGCTGCTTCCTGACTTGATACGATGTCCAATCCCGAATAATTTGAATTTTATATAGTGCCATTCCGAAGAGAAAGAAAATGTAAATAAAATACAACATACGCCCAGAAATCATGTCATATGGCCTCTTTTGACTAACGTTATATCTCCATCCCGTCCCTCCCTCAAAACATCTTCACGTGGTTCGTTTTTATTTTTTTTTTATTCCAGAAATTCTAGGCATTTTTATATCTTATAGCTTTACACTACACCAGAGGATATGAAACCCCGCCTCTTGGTTTTTTTGTATCTTCCCCCCCTCCTCTTCCTTCCTTCTCCAAACTTTCCTACTATCTTTTTTTTGGTACGCAACAACGTCATATGGTTGATAACTCACCATGCTCGGTCTATATGCCGAGTGCCAAGTATTACATCAGGGTTGTACTGATATTAACCCTAGGTTGTAGTCACTACTTGATATGAATAATTACATGCTTGTCGTTCTCGAAAGGATCTGTTGAAGAAACGAATCATGGATTTCTTACATCCGACTCGGGTTAGCATTACGCCTTGATCAATCTCAGGTATGGAAACCAACGCAAAAGGCGAACTTGCATGCGAGAATTAAGTAGGTGGCTGGTAGTTTAGTTGTTAGCAGATAAAGTGACAAAAGACTCTAAATTTATAGAAAGAAGAAATACCACTAGAATGCATGTCCAAGACTAGCTGAGGAATTGAAATCTACAAAGTAAGTTTCAAGCCGAAAAAGATCACTCATTGTACACTTGAATCTGCTTGCCGATTACACTAGGACCAACAAAATCCACCGGCAGGCGAAGGCTTGGTAATACTAAGATCACTTGAAAATACTTTTTCTTCTGTCGTTGCACTACTACTACCATTAAGCCATTACTTCTCTTGGTCAGATACATACATATCTGTAGTAACGCAGAGTAGTCATCAAACGTCCTGAACAGAAAATTGTTGCTTATCCTGCATGTTTCTCCATAACGACCTATTTCACAAGTAAAGTTTGATGAAAGACTAAAAATTATGTATCCTTGGCCAACTGCTTCTCAAACTGTGAAACGACAGCATCGGGGGCACATGATACTTGTAGTAGCTATCGAACTAAGCAGTGACAGTACCTACATATGAGATATGTGCCTATTTTTCGTAAGGCATATAGATAAGCTTAGCACTAAGATATACTACGACGTAGTTTGATGGATTGATACGAGTCAAACGGATATCACTTTCAGCATCTTATGTTATGGGAGACAAGCAGAGAAGCTACTATCGCTATTGCGCGAGTATTCCTTTACTCCTACCTTGATGACATCCTGCTCGAGCCATTTGCATTGCCGATCACTATAGAGTAAACAAGGCGTAGAGATTTAGTTGTAAAGATTTAGTGAGAATAGACTCAGAGTTAGTAGATCAAATGTCTGTAGATTTTGAACTCACCTAAAATCAAAGTGAAACAAAAGAAAATGCCCATTTTTTTTTTCTGTAGCCAGATATCAATATCAGGGGGACTTTGGCAGCTAGCTAGTCATCTTATCGTGAACCCCCCCTCTTCCTACCCTAGTCAAGGGAAATAGGGACCAACCATTAGCACATTCGCTTATGGCACGTCTAATATGAGGTGACAGGGAATACGAAGGGGAAAAAGACAACCCACTGAAAAGGTACCACCATTAAGAATGTTGGTATAAAAGGGAAAAAAAAAGGTTGACAGTAGTGGTGTTGCTGCTGCTGCTGCTGCTACTGTGGGAAAAGAAGCTAGTGATAGTTTGGGTGACAAAATATCGTCGTTACTATGATTTGAAATTCGACCAGCCAATCTTTGGACTCATCTAGCGCCGTTACTGGTACAACGCCGGAAGATAGGAACCAAGTCCAGTTCGAAGGGAAGTATCACGGTAGAAGGCGGTGTAGGTTTGATTCTTTGATATACCGTCTATCCTTCTCTCCTCCGGAGACGAAAGAATTGGTTAACGTCCGAAGGTTATTTGAAGCGGGATGCAGCCCCGTCCAGGGGATCGCATAGTTGAATATTCGGGGCGCGCCTTGGAAATTGCCAATTCGATATATGTGTTTCCACTTTCACACCGACCCGGCCTTGTTTACGTCGAGAAGTGGCCTCAATCACGGCGCCAGAAGGCCGAAGAACGGTGTGCAAAGACGATGAACCTAGTGAGTTTATGCTTGCCTCAACACTAAAGAACTGTTTCTACAATACCTGTTGCATCTCGACCATGTAGGATACAGTCGGGTAGACAGTAATGGACAGCAGATAAGAGGCTGGTTAATTGACCAGGACGTACTAGCCTCCAGTTAACCTGGCCTAGTACATGTACAGGGAATTTACAGGCCACAGGCCATAACAACCGGTTTCTTCTGCAGAGAAAAAGGGGTATGCGAAATAGAACAACTCTGTGGAAAGCCAGCCAGCAACATCATAACTAACAGCCCAAGATAGAAGCACGCACAGATGTATATGGTTATGGAAACAGAAGAAAAAAGACCACAGGAATATAGAACCGTAGACAACAGGGATTTTGATTTCAACTCGCTAAAGAGGAAACAGGCCTAGGTCTGGATCGTCTGCATCAACCTAGGGCCCTTCGTTCGCGTTTTTTTCTCTGCTCTGACTGAGTCCGTGTATGCTTTTTTAAGTGATAGTAAGTGAAGGCTTGTCGTACCGTCGGCAATGCTTGGCAGCGCTTTGCCCTGGCCAGCCTTGACCCTTGGCTTTGGCCCTTACCTAATGCCCACATGCACTGACACTAAATAACTAGAGCCATAGTTCTGTGCCCTGTATAGGTTGCATAAATGCACAGTCGCCTTTGACTACCTATGATAACAAGAGTACAGTCAACGGCAAGCAAACATTTAGACTATCCATAAGTCAATAGAATCAAAATGAATGGCCAGAGATCGGCCCAGCGGCTGTGCAGATAGCGCCTGACAATATTAAATAAAAAAAAAGCCTGCTTCCGAATATTGCTGGAGGCCAGGTTGTGATGTCTCTGAAAGTACTGCCACTGTCGCGGAAAATAAAGGCCACTATTATCAAGAATCTCTGATTGCTGCGAAAATAATTGCCGTGATGGGCTATCGATGGGCCATACGGCTAGGCTGATGCCAATCAATCCTGCCTTAATCTTGCTGCAGCCGCCAATCACACGTTTGAAAGATTTTTTCGATGGACTGGCAGGCGGTCAAAGTTGTCAATGCACGGAGAGGGATGGAAACCATACTTAATTGCACTTTAATGCTCGTGATGATGCTCGTAATGATGCCACGATTATTGATCTTCTATGTTTTAATGTATATCTGCATGGTAAAAAAAAAATGGGGTTGTGTTTACAATGATCGTTTATTCTCCTGATAAGGGAGATATGCATGGAACCGCACCTTCCTTAACTTCAGTCGACAAGAGATATAGAGACGTAGATATCAGCTATATCACTATCTCGTACATTCCAGATATGTTATGGCCATGAACACAACATCATCTTCTTTTTCACAGCCATTCTTCACATCAATATAAAGTCAAATATTAACTCGGAACAATGACCCGCATCATCGCCACAATGCCGAATCGATCGATGTCTACTGTTATTTATGTACATGACCTTCAGTATCCGGCCTACGAATAAGCACCCAGGCCATCTCGTCTTCATCGGTATGACTCGTATCAGATTGCCTATCTGCTTGCTCTGATGTATGATAGTTGCTATCATCTTTTGTTTGTACTTAGCGAGGGATGGTTTTTTTTTTGTTTCACACGGCGCTAAGCCGAACTCAACAAACTGCAGGATTGGCACTTGCATGGCTCTACAGGTCGAACGATCTTCCAAGGTGGCCCAAAGAGACCCGTAAGCAATACTACACTTGGCGGGTGAAATTTCTCGGCTTTGCTACATATGCTGTGTACTAATAGTGTATCACTATCACAATCAGTCCATCCAGTCGCAGGTACCGGTACTTGCCCGTGCTATAGTATCAGGTCTACCAGATAATATATTAAACTACACGTAGGCATACCAAACAACAGTCTCAACAGAGCAGGAAAAAAGCAAATAGAGTGATAGAAACACCGAGAACTATGGGGGGGAAAAGGATTAATTGTCAGCTTCTTTCATGTGCCACATGATACAGATGCAACCCGTCCATGCCCTTTTCGTGAAGCCAACTCACTCATTGTTGGCGTTCAGTTTTGGCGTTATACAGATACAAATGTAGATACCAGTCATAAGCATCTGATCAAGATGAAGCCGTTCTAGGCTTAGGCCGAAACCCAACACCAATTTAATTCTAGCGATGGGACACCACCCACCAATGTCTCCGAGACGAGACGAATCGAACCGAGAAACCATCTATACTTGCTCTGTATTATGTATTTACCAACTTATAGCACATATGCTACGTAATATGTCAATATCTCCGCCTTTCTTCCCTCTAGCCTAGTTCACAGACTAGTCTAAACATAGTTCAACATCAACAGTACATTTCCACACATTGGAAAAAATAAAAATGGACGGAGGCTTGAAGACCGTCGTTATCGCATTGGCTAGACCAACCTGCGGGTAGCCTTTTTTTTCTTGTTCTAATGTCTCGTTATGAGAGAAGAATTTGAGAAATAAATAAAACTTATTAAGCTACGACAATTTACCATCTGTAGAGACATCAGCAGAAGGAATGTATAAGGGAGATGAGGGGCTCTCCAAACGTAAGCCAGGCCAAAGTCAAAGTCAGGCCAGGGCCAGTGCGTTCGTGTCTGATTGCTGAAGCGAAAGGAGAAAAAAAAAAAGCGTACATTCCGGGCCAGTTCAAGTTCGGGTTTTCAGGACCAATTACAATTGTAGACTTTCTTGGTTGTCTCTTGCGCCCTCGATGACGAGAGTAACGCCCTCTAAGGAAAGGCTTGTCTCTAGTTTTAGTTGTTGACTCAGCCCTTAAGATTCTGCCCTGTTTTTAGAAGTCGAGTGGCACCAACTTGAGCTCTGACAAAACAAGCTTCTTTTGTGATTTTATCCTAATGATTTGTTTATTTGAATATGTAATTTATTATTTTTTTTTTTACATAAAGTGATGTGGCATTCTACATAGTAGTCATAATGCTATGTTTTCTGTCCATGAAGCTGACCGCAACTTCTTTAAACTATCATTTATATTACTAAGCCAGTCGTCAAAGAACAGCCTGTTGTCTGGATAAAGAAAACTACCATATTGGGAAAGGCGCTATGTAATTCAAGTCCCTTTTTCATTAACAAGAAGCTTAGACAAGAAACACATTTCACACTAACAGTACCACTCGACTATTTTTGTTAGCTAGCTAAGTCAGTCTTATTCAGAGACGAGGGGAAAGGTTGTAGTCACATTAAGCAAAAAGAGTTACAAGTGGGCTATCAGTACATCAGATCACAGGCTTAGAGTGTTTGCGACTTCAGCTTGACTTTTTTGTTACAGCGCTTGAAGGCTAAGTATCAGTTTAGCTTTGGCTGTTTCTAATTAGACATCGGCTCGGTATGTATTGATGCTTGAAGTGGAAGCAATCTCAGAATGGTTGTTTGACAGCGAATAAGTAAAGAGCCCCGCCAAGGCATATATATTGATTTTTCTCAAGCTTGTTTGAGGTCCGAGATACGATTAGTTTGGTTTGTTGTTATACAAATAACTAACAATTCTTTAATTGATTAAATTGTTTTCTTACCTATTAGGCAAGCAAATAAAGTGGTAAAACTCGCCTTGCTATGTCACGAATTCCGTAAGTTCAGATAGCATAAAACAAGATAATTGGGTGATGGAAACAATTCCACCAATCAGTTCTCATGTCAAGTAATGTACATATAAGTAAAACAGCAAACTTGGCCTTTCGCGATCTGGTGCATTCTTTTCTATGCCTCGGATATCTTACTTGTTTCTACATATCTTCATCTTTGAGTGCCCTTGCAGGAAAGAGATACAATATAGAGAAATCTATGTATGTATATCCCATAGCACACAGTATCTGCATATCCATTTTCCATGTTTTGCCATTCGTCATGCTATATCCGCCCCAGACAATGCAATAGAGATAGGGCCATGACGCTTAAACACCAGCTTACTTTACCTTCTCCACAGGCAAGATGATACAATGTATATGACTCTCAAAAGTGAGACACCACGTAGTACTTGGGAGGTCGTGAAGTTCAAAAGCTCCTTTGTGCCTATTCCTCGAAATGATAATTAGGCCTACTTGTCGCATATTGTATGCCTCCAATTTCCAAGGCTGTTATCAGAGATTAGAGTTCCAGAACTTGCCAGCTGAAGAGTAGTTCGTTTGATAATTACCCTTTGTGAAGAGAAGAGATAAAAACACAAAAGAGGCTCAGTTGTGACCATATGAAATTGACAGTATTGCATCTTATCTTCAATGTTACAACTATATTGAGACTATAAACATATTTGCTCATGATCCTCTCTTCTCTCCATGATGTGACTCCAAATAAAGATTACAATATACAAGATAAATTTGGTGCCATAACTGTACCGTATCGCGAACAGCGAACAATATTTTTTTTGTACTATGTATACATTTTTGGGATCCTATTATGGAGGGTGAAGGGTATCTGCAGTCAAAAGTCAAGCATCAGACGGTTTTTTTTGGGGGTTTTTTTTTGGTATATTAGTATCAGTATCAGGGTTCTCCTACTAGCCATGAAGATCCCAAACATATATCGAAGGGAGACCAGGACTCTTTTCCCGAAAAATAACATCATGTTTTTTTCCGAGGAGAAGCAATACTGGATGAGGTTGATTTTCATCATCTTCTTAAATTAGGCTGGTTGGTCCTCGTTTTTGTGTTTCCAGCCTCTTCCCAGCGAACATTGAGAAAATTCTATGAATCCAAGCGAGGCTACCAAGGACGGACAGACAAAATACATCTGATGAACTTTATACCTTGCCCTGTTCGTTTAATTTTGAGCCGGCGCGAAGAAGAAATATATCCGTGTCGTAAATTATAGCGGTTATAAACAAGATACGTATCTTTTTTTCTTTGGTCTGGTCCTTAGACGCGTCGTACGATGACCTGTCGAATAACAAATAATAAAGAGTGGCCTATCTTCGAGCATAGTACATGTGCATACATATAAGAAATTTTATTGAGGAAAAAAAAAAAAGGCCTAGGGCCCACTTCAGCCTGTCGGTACTTGCAGTTTGATAGATTTTAGTTATAAGCGTGTGCCATTTTTCTCGGATTATTTTTAAATTATTGCATATTGACAGTGGATACGCGCTAAAATATTGCCTATTAGCCTATTAGTGCATATCAAACCAGAGCCTCGTTTGGCAAAGATATGTGAAGAGCGAAGATATATCTCTCGTTATTTACTAGGCTATGAGAATTGACAAATTTATAGACTCTCCAATAATCGGAATTGTCCAGCTTGCTGTGGTGTTTGTCATGCAGTTCTTTCTGCTTCTTCAAAGCATAGCTGTCCAAATTATGATATATTATGATATATGTAGGTACCCGGTACTTTTGTATGCATGGCGGCTAGAACTAATTGTGCAAGTACCGGTACATCGCTTCTTCTGCCAATATCCACTTTTGTCTTCAAAACATTCCTTTTCACTAATAAAAGCGAAATGATAATATTGGGAATATCAAATGCCACTAATGCACGATGCTAAAATGCTTGCACAAGTGCAGTTATTACTTCCATCCGCTATCCTCTATTTTTGTCAATAGCAAGAAAAGTTGTGTGGTGTAATTTTGAGAATTAGAAATACATGTAACACCACTAATCAAGTCATCAGTTGATTCAAGTGTTTCTGTCTTACAAGTCTGCGTACTTATCAACTTTCTCAATACCTAACTTACATTCAGATATGGCTCACAGACTCACTTATGAGACCCTTCAATTTTGATATATCATAGCTACGTTTGATATGTATTCGGTTTTGATGAGATAATTCAGCAAGCTGAAGCACTATCAAAACTATTCCTTCGATCCTATACGATTAATGTTTGCGACGGAATATTATAGTCTTGGCTTTTTGGTACGAAATGAATTTCATCAATCGAAAGGGTTATGCTGAGATTAGGGTTTCGATGCTAATGGACTGTAGTAAATTAAAATTAATGACATTTATTTCAGTCGCAAATAAATGGTCAGACCAGAAGACCAGTTTTTTTTTTTCCTTTTCATTGCCTGTTGCTTCCCTTCCCATATCCTTGTTTGGTTCATTTTAATTACTTATCTCTCTGGAGGTTCAATAGAAGGCGGTGACAGGTCTAGGTTTGTTGAAGGCCGAAATAAACGAGCAATTAAACATTTAGAAAACTCTGTTGCGTTGCTGTTGAGACAGCCTTGGGAAGAAGTCCTTTTCCCCCTTCCTCTCCATATACGGAAGGGGATCGGAGAAAAATAGAATAAAAAAATTACAGGCTACAGGAGGCTTGCTTACATATATGTATATATTTCTACTGGTAACAAAAGTCTGTATATCGAATGGCCAAGGTTGGATGACACATCGATGCTCGACATAAGAATTGAATGCAGAGTTGATAGTGACCCCTTGCTATCCCTCAACTTATCCTCCCCATGATAATGATATAGTACCTCGTACCGCTCATCTACATACATGTATGTCTATCTCTAGTCCTTCTACTTCTTTGTCCATTACTATCCATGGCCATTTATTTCCCCTAGACTAAAATGTTGTCGGGGTGCATCGCAATTTTGACTGTATCGTCTGTCTAGCATATTTTATCTTGAATCACGCTTATGGTCTTACGCTGGCTTCTGTATAATCGATCCACACCCCTTTCCCTTGACGATGTAGTAGCTTTTAGCATTGACTTTTTGCTTTGCTTCGTTCTTGACCAGCTAAGATACCTCCGAGATCTAGCTTGTAAAGTAGGCCGGCTAATCCCAGCCAATTTCCAATAATTAAAGAATTTTCCTCCAGTCTGGTTCGTGTGTCGAGCCCAAGCTTTTCTGTTTTTGCTTCCTCAGGCCATCATGACAAGCTTGACTGGGCCGAAAGTAAAGAAAAAAATCAGTACATGGAAAAAAGAGGAGTTTCTGTTCTGATAACAGTCTGCGACCATGGTTACATTTTAGTCTGGCAGAGGGCAGCATGAGAACATGAGTCTCAACTGGCGACGGACGGCATATGTGCATAATGCAGTGGTCAGTCAGTACAGTGACAGTCACAGTAGTAATGGCAGTATCTGTGCAGTCAGTGTCTACAAGCCAGTACCGAAGGAATGTATCAGCACTTGTTCTATCCAGTGTACAACAGCTGCGATGCACATGCTGCACATGCATTTGTATCAGGACATTTCCGCGTGGCGTGCTTAACCCAATAACATTCTTATCCGTCCATCAAGAAGTGGCCCACATATGTAGCGGATTTTTTCTGCGCCTAGTGAAATCGTCGGCATAAGAACATCGCTGATGATAGAGCGTCTATATATTAGGCATATTCATGACAAGAATAGAAATGAATGGCACAATTTAAGCTACGAAGTTTGATTGTCGTGCTAGTGCAAGCAGCTTAGCTCAGAGGCGATACTATAGCTGTTGTACAACTACTATTGCTGTAGTAGTATTTTAGTATATAGTTAGTGTATAGTTAGTGTGTGGTCAGTATGGGTCTAACGCTAGGGCCCTGGCCCGTGAACCACCACTACGATAAAACAGATTCAGGTTAGCACATGTATAATCTTTTGTTTATTTTTTCGCGTCAACTTATCTGATTAGGATGGGAAACAAAGCTTCAAGAGCTACAATTAGTATCCAATGCCTGCATGTATTAGTAGTGCCGTAGTGATGACAATATGGGATCGCAAGCACATATACCCTAATATTGACACAATCAACTAAGCTGATCAAAGAGAACTGATAGATAAATTGTTGTATTTGACTGGCATGGAAACCAGAGGCAGGAGAAATGAAAAAAAAAAAGAAGATATTCTCTCCTCATAGAAATTTCACACGATATCGATGCACATGTCTGTGCAGACGAAGTGAAGGATAGGCAATTGCTAGCCATATATTATATAAAACCAAACTCAAATTGTGCGAGATGCCGTACGAGTAGTCATATTGTTACGATAGCGGACGATCAGGGCTTGGGCCGAGATTCACGGTGCTAATTAGGGCTTTGATGGTGAAGGGAAAGAGCCAATATGGTGGTAGTCGCCGTTTCAGTCACAGAAAGTACATGTATTGTATATAGGTGGGCAGTTCGCAAGATGACAGGACTGGCTTTAACGAGAGATAAAAAGAGGGAAATAACAAAAGAAAAAATAGAACAGGAGGAAGCAGCAATCAAGCAAGGAAAGCAATGCGACCAAAGGATGAGCGGGCAAGTAAGCAAAACAAAACCAAAACTGGATGCAACAAAAAACATAAAAAAATAAATAAAAAAATAAAAAAAAGCACAGCAAAACAATGGCGATTGCGACGTGTAGGGAAGGCCAAAGAGGGAAAGGTTGATGGAAAGCCTGGTCTGTCACAGAGTCGCTATGAAGGATGAAAGGGACCGCACTGCTTTCTTCTCGTTACGCCTGCGCCTGCAGCTGCCGCAGTTGTGAGAGCAACCACCACATGCTTTTATTCTGTCTATTTTTGCTATTTATATTAATGCCACTGATATGGTAGTATAGTACACTGTTAGTCAGTCAGAAAGTAAACTGAAAAATGATGGCTATCATGCCGCCTCTATAGTCGAAGACTACAGAACCACAAAGAATAAACTCACGACCAGATAGACTATCCAGTCAGGGAAGGGACGCCATAGAACAACGACTACTAGGAAGGAAGGAACACAGGAAGAAAAAAAACAGACTGGCCGACCAGACAAGGCAGGCACCTGGCAACTACCTAGTGGTCGCGAAGCGTCTCGTAGCAGCAGCATCAGAGCAGCACAGCAACAGGAAAGAAGCCCCTTTTGCCTCCTGCCCTTTCCCTCTCTTTCCCAGCGCCCAGCACGTCGCTTTTTTCCTTTGTAGCCAAGCAAGCAAGATCAACATGACTTTGTGGGTGGGCTAGCCCCGGTTTTCTTTTACTCATTAATTCATTTTTTTATTGGCCGCGCTTGCCTTGCTCGAACTTTGCAAATAAGTACCGTGACTGCCCTCGTGCGTTTAGACTTCATTCTTCTCTTTCCTTTCCCTTCCACACAGCACCACCAGCTTTTTTTTTTCTTTTCTCTTTTTCTTTCTCCTCGCTCCTCTCCTATTGTAATAGTCGCTTTCTTTTCTGTGATACCCCTAGTTCTTTTTTAATCTCTACGACTTACTTTGATACCCGGGTTCTAGCTAATCCACCATCTCAACGTCCCCTCTCCACGCCAATACACATTTTTATACCAGTCCTCTCAACTACCACCACCCCCACACAACCACATTCACCATGTCTACTGAACAGAAGCCCGTTGAGGTCGCCGCTGAGGCCGTTGCTGCCCCCGCTGTCGAGACACCCGCTGCTGAGGTTCCTGCTACTGAGACTGCTGCCACCGAGGCCGCTCCCGCTGTCGAGGCCTCCACTGAGGAGGCCGCTGCCCCTGCCGAGGAGGAGGCTGCCGCCTCCGCTCCCGCTGAGGAAGTCAAGCCTATCGAGGAGGGCATCCTGGAGCACAAGGCTGGCTCTTTCCCCAAGAACTTCCTATACAAGAAGGACACCTTCTGGTTCGGTACTGATGCCGTTGAGGTTTCTGCCCTGGCCGCCTACCGCAAGCACGAGAAGAATTCTGAGCTGAGCTTTGAGGTCGCCTCTTGGGCTGCCAGCACCGGTGCTGGTCTTCTATTCTACGGCGAGAAGGCTTCTCCTTCCGTCATCTCCCTAGCTGAGGCCTCGGAGCCTGTTACCGACGGTGCTGTCAAGTTCACCCTGACCTCCAAGGGTACCAAGTACGCCTTCAAGGCCCCTAATGCCGCTGACCGCGACAACTGGGTTGCGCAGTTGAAGCTGAAGATCGCCGAGGCTGTCGAGCTTGCTAAGACCGTCCCCGAGACTGAGGAGTACAAGGCCGCTTACGAGGCCCTGAAGCCCGCCCCAAAGATTGAGGAGCCCAAGGCTGAGGAGGCCAAGACCGAGGAGGCTGCCCCTGCTACCGAGGAGGCCAAGTCTGAGGAGGCTGCTCCCGCCGCCGAGGAGGCTAAGGAGGATGCTACCGAGGAGGCTCCTAAGGAGGAGGGCTCCAAGCGCCGCTCTGCTTCCCGCAAGCGCGTCTCCATTCTGGGCTTCCTAGGCTCCAAGAAGGAGAAGAAGGAGGAGGTTGCTGCCACCGCTGAGGAGACCAAGGAGGAGGAGACTCCCGCCGAGGCCACTGAGGAGGCCGCTGCCCCCGCTGAGGCTGCTGCTACTGAGGAGGCTGCTCCCGCTACCGAGGAGACTCCCGCCGCTGAGGAGGCCGCTGCTCCCGCTGAGGAGGAGAAGAAGGAGGAGGTTGCTACTACCAAGGCTTCCAAGCGCAGCAGGTTAGTTCCCAATATTCCAACTGTACTTATGTTTACAATACGCTAACAATTGTTCGACAGTGTTTTCGGTTTCCTGAAGAAAGCCCCAAAGGTCGAGACCCCCAAGGAGGAGGCCCCTGCTACGGAGGAGGCTGCTCCCGCTGAGGCCGTTGCTGAGGAGACCCCCGCTATTGAGGCTCCCGCTGCCACTGAAGAGGCTGCTGTCCCGGAGACCACTGCGGCCGCCGCTGAGGAGCCCGCTCCCGAGCAGCTGAAGGCTGAGAAGCGCAAGTCCTCTCTGTTCGCCTTCGCCAAGAAGGAAAAGGTGGTCTCTTCCGACGAGGAGGGTGAGAAGTCCGAGAAGACTGGTTTCTCTCTAGGCAAGCTCCGTGCCACCATCCGTGGCCGCAAGCCCGCCGCCTCTCCTAAGACTGAGGATGCCCCCGCTGAGGTTAAGGAGGAGGACGAGACTGCTGCCGCCGCTACTGAAGAGGCTAAGCCCGAGGAGAAGGAGGAGGCTGCTGCTGCCCCCGCTGAGGAGTCTAAGACTGAGGAGAAGGTCGAGGAGCCTGTTGCTGAGAAGACTGAGGCTGCTGCCCCTGCCGCTCCCGTCGTTGCTGCCACTGCTTAAGCGGTGAATTTTCATCACCTTTTTGCATAAAATCTCTGCATTTAACCTCCTCCCTTCTCACCACGTTCTCATCTACATCATCATAAAAAGATGAACAGGGTGGGTGATTTTGGTTCTCTCTCAAGACATACTAAGACAGTTTTTGAAAAGATACTGTTCTCCTTGGTAATTGTGTGGTCTCGGCAGCAGTGAGAATTGAAGCATGACCTATTTGAGAAAACCATCACAGTCGCTGCTCTTTTGTTTTCTGTCATTTTTCATGGGTGTCGCTATTTTTCACACACGCTTTTGTCGTTAATTTGCTTTTTCTAAGTTTCATTTTCCCTAATGACTTTCCCATGTCGAGATACCATATGAGAAGGGAATAAAGAAACCTATTCGCATCTGAGCATTAAATACCCCAATATACCTTTCAAGACGCGATATAGGATTACGATATTTTAACCTTTTTATTTTTCACAAATACCCCCACCCCAACCAAAAACGAACACTGTAATAGTGAGGATTTTTATGAGTTTGAGACTTGAATGTCTTGTCTTAGTTAATCTTCGCCCACACTAATTAATTACTCGTGGTTTTTTTTTCTTTGGCTGCTTTTTTGCTTGTTTTGAGAGGGAATATTAACTCTTCCCACCCTGTTTAGTATTACTTCCTCGCTCGCTCCTTTGCTTTGTCCTCGTTTTGTCAAGTTATTATACCAGCTATCGCGTTGCTTTCTTAGTTTTTTTTGTTTTTGTTTTGCTTCTTGTTACTACTTGTGTTTTGTATTTCTTTGTCATTCTATACTGTCTGATAAAGATTACTAACTATCAATCTAAATATTTGTTGTTTCGTTAAATGCCCGCTTCTCTTCAAAGTGCCCTAATATTGTTCGGTTTTCTTTCTATTGTTTGTCTTTGTTCATTCTGATTTGATGTATTCCCACCTGATACCCGTTAGTAGAGGACTTAAGTTTTCTGTAACAGTAATACATAGTCAAGTAATTGCCAGAAGTTATAGTATATGTTTATACGATGTACTGGTGTTGTTCTATATAGTAGATGTGAATGAATAGTCAAGATACATGATGTATTAAGTAATCTAGATTGAGTGAAGATACCCAGACATTGCTGTCATCTTGAATGTATATTGTGTACTGTTTGTCCAATAGATGAGCTTTTGATTGGGATGTATAGGGACTTGTAGATAACGATCCGGCCGTGCATTATTAAAGTAAATGGAAGAAAAAAAGACAATGAAGAAAGAGAAACAAGGTACATTAAATAGTGCCTGTTGACACATGATTGCTTGAGATATTTCACTTTTTGCTTGATAGGCTACGCTTTGGACATACGCTACTGCAGCAGCTACTATCGCCATGCGACGATTCTCGTGACAGAGCTGTTAAGTCAGCTCCTAGATTTGGTGTTGTTGGCAAATGAGGTAATTTAGGTCGAAGTAGTGGGTATCTGGACTTTTGAGGGTCAACCTCTGAATTGGCCTGGCTGGAAGGAGGATATTTGAGAAGGAGCTCTGGAGAGGCTACAGGATGATAGTTGGACTCGTAAGGGGCGTTTGAGGTTGGTTTGGTTTGTGTGACGATAGTGGGAGAAGACCGGATGGTAGGAGAAGAAGGGACGACTGAAGCTGCTGTTGTAGGCGATGGTTGGCTGAGAACCACGGGAGATTCATCGGAGAAAACGATTGGATCGTCGTACACGATAGGGGCAAAGGTTTCGCCGTCAGGTCCAAACACAAGCCGAGGGATACATGTTGTTGTCGTGGAGAGACAGATGGATGAGGGACGCTTAGGTTGCACAAAAGTCTCTGAAGATGATTTGTCTGGAGCTTCCTGAGAGCGTTTGGCCGGGTTATTTGTCTGGCAGGCTGAAGAGTCACTGTCTATAGATGGCGTACGTTGTAAAGAACATTTATTGGCGATGATAGCGTTGACTTTAGTGATGAGCTCCTCTATGCGGAAGGGTTTCGCCACGACACCATCCATGCCTAGTTGGGTGATTTCTTCCACGACAGCAGCACGGGTATAGGCAGTGACGGCAATGATTAGTAGTTTTTGGGTGATCTTGCCCTCTTTCTCTAGTTG
Source organism: Davidsoniella virescens (assembly GCA_001513805.1). NCBI lineage: Eukaryota > Fungi > Ascomycota > Sordariomycetes > Microascales > Ceratocystidaceae > Davidsoniella > Davidsoniella virescens. Next base: position 55,365 of record LJZU01000084.1, read on the forward strand.
CCTGATCTGTCGTGTACACTCTTTGCCGTCCATGATTGGCATTTCCAAGTCCATCAAGATGACGTCGATATCAAAGCCAGAGCCTTGGTTATCAGCCCAGAACCGTGACTTCTTCAGCACCTCAAGTGCTTCAGCGCCGTGCTTAGCAATGCGCACCGACGATCCAAGTTTTTCGAGCTGTCGTTTGGCCAGTGTGGCATTGATAGTATTGTCTTCGACATACATGATGTGACGTGGAGGCGCTGTGGGTGTGGGAGTTGTTGTGCATAGTTTGGTCCGGGTAACGATGGCTTGTTCAGCCTGTGCGGCAGGATCTAGAGCCGCAATCGCCTCGGCGTTTCCGGCGCTGATAGCAGCTGCCATCTCGGCTGTCAGCACACGAGATGCCGAGTATTGTGCAGGAGTCGGCGAGTCGGTATGTACTGGTGCCGGAATACTGGTGGGCGTTGGGCATAGTCGGGTCTTGATGAAGAAGGTAAAGGTAGTCCCGACGCCTTCCTGACTTGCCACACCGATCTGGCCGCCCTGTAGCTCAACAAGGTTGCGTGAGATGAAGAGGCCAAGACCAGAGCCGCCATAAGTCACGTGGGTACGGGGAGTGGCCTGCCAAAAGCGCTGGAACAGCTGCGCTCGAGCTGAAACCGAAAGACCGGGGCCGGTGTCCCGCACAGAGATGACGAGATTGACGATACGTCCGGACCCCCATGAAGATGGATCTGCAGACGGGCTAGTCTCGTCAATGGGGGTTGATGGCGTGGATGTTGTTGGAGTCGGGAAGGCTGAAGGATTAGTAGATGATGATGAATAAGGGAACTGTGAGATATTTTCGGGCCGAGGCGAGAGGAAGTCTGTTGTGGTGATCAAAGGGCAATTTCTCAGTTTGGTAGAGGCCCATGTTGGGTTAGTAGCCTCAGCGGTCTTTCCTTTCTGATCGTCGCAAGACTTATGTTCGTCAGCCTCATCGTGACAGACGTCGTCTTCATCGTCGTCATGAGCGGCAGCGACACAGATTTGTATCGCCTTGCGAGGTTGGCCACGAGTGAACTTGATCGCATTTGCCATGAAGTTCACCAACACCTGCTTCAGTCTCGTTGGGTCAAACTTTGCCCATCGGCCGGCCAATCCCAAGCGATATACGCTTTCATCAACAACACATGACAAACGGATACTGGCAGCGAGCAACTGTGGCTCGTGCATGCGCAGGACCTCACGGACGACGGCCATTGGCTGTGCAGCGACTGGCGTGATAGCAAGTAGACTGGCGTCCATCTTAGACAGAGTCAGGATATCATCGACGATGGTGGCCTGGTGATTGACACAGAGCGTGATGGACTGTGCGGCACTGGCAAACCCGTCAAGCAGTTGAGCGCGTTCGTGGCGCGTGGTCACGCTATCTGAGCGTAGGGCAGCAATGCCAGACGTGATCTCATCGGCGCTTTGCATGATGACGCCGAGCGGGTTTCGCATCTCGTGTGACGTCATGTCAATAAAGCGATCTTGGCGGTGTTTTTCCTCGAGAGCATCTTGACGCTGACGCGCCTGGTAGGCCTCGGCCTCCTTCTGAGCTGTGATGTCGGTGATACAGCCGAAAACAGCGGCGGTTGTCACGTTATCAGTACGCAGAGGGTAGGCGTTTAGAAGCACCCAGACTTCTCGCACAGGCGCTTGCTGGGCTGGTGGTGGGCCGGTAGACGAAGACGTGCTTACTACTGAGTGGCGACGAGTGGCGGGCGGCGTCTTAGAAGCTGGCTTCTCGGGTACGGGAGGCGGGTGAAGACGGAACTCGTGGGTTATGGCGTCAGACTCGGTCAAAAGTTTCTCCCAGACGGCTTGGATGCCATCACGATCGTCGTCATGGACACTATCAAACCAGATTCGGCTTGATGAAGAGTCACTTTCGTCACTGCTGTTGCTTCGCGAGAGCTGCGCCCACATCTTGTTGCAAAAGATAATTTGGCCCTTCGCATCTGCCGTGAACAGTCCGACAGGTAGGAACTCTGCCATTCGAGAGAACTTGTGTTCCCTTTCAGCCTGAACACGCTTTAGGTAAGTCACACGGCGAATGAGTTCCTCGTGATCCTGGGCTAACTTGTGCGCTTCTTCCTGGCCCTGGCGCAGAATCGCTTCGACGCTCATTAACTGCGTTGCCGAAGCATTGATCTGAGTACAGAGGGCATGGAAGAATTGCGTGTAGCCCTTGTCTAGCGGCCGGTATGGGTTGACACCTAGAATCAAGAAGCCAAGAATTGTGTGTCGTTCGATTGCTGACAGATGGACGTCTCCGTCTAAGTCGGCTTTGATGCCTGCTGCCTCGCTGTCTAGTAGGACAGGGAAAATGACAGCCGTATCTACCTCAGTTACGGTGAGGTTTTGAAGAAGACTCGCTGGAAGAGTATTGTCACGTGTTGATACAACGACCATATCTTGGTGTGACATGGCCTGGCGGATATACGGAACAAACCCGGCATCTGTTGAGTCCAAGTCTGCCTTTGGCACAACGATGGCGTGGCCGTCAGGAACACCAAGCTTCCCTTCGAGAACGATGCGGGTGGGGTATTTGGGGGACGTAGGTTCGCCACCGTCTTGACTATAGGATACGGAGCCCTTGCACTTGAGTGAGTAGGCCATGATGAATGGCAAGTCGTCTTGTGTTCCATTGAAGCCCTTGAGCAGCGATGCCCAGAAAGAGTCCATTGACGTGGCTCTCCGTGTTTCATCGATGATGTTCCGCAGTACCCCTTCACGTCGGCGCCGAAGTGACATGACAGTTGTGTCGTATACGGAAGCGTGTATACCACGTACATCGCCAAAGTTATCAATAACGGGCGCCAGTGACCACGTGAAGTACAATTCCTCGAAGCGTCCGTGCCGCTTGACTTTGGTAAGCTCTTCGGTGCGCATAGTTCCCTGACCCTTGTTCCAAGCATTGCGAAGGAAGGGCTCAATACGAGCATATCGCCCATTGGGGATTTGGGCAAGCTCCATACCGAGAGGTGCTGGATGTATATCACCCACCCAATCACGATATGCGGCATTATATATTACGGTGTGCTGAGGACCCCACCACAGCAGCGATGCATGGGCACTGCTCATAACGAAGTTGGCCATGGTACGCAAGGTGAAGGACCAATGCTCGATTGGGCCCAAGGGCGTTTTGGCCCAGTCGACGGCCCGAACAGCGCGAATATGTTCTGGCGTGTTGTTATCGAGCGGGATACGGGTCCAGTCAAACGACTCCTTGGTCCGTCTTGGAGCTTGGTCAAAGTCGCTGGGTTTGAAGAAGGCAGAAGCAGATGTCGCCGATAGCGACAATGGGTCCGGTGACTGTATGGCCGAGGTCTGACCGTAGGATGGAGTCATCGCTGTTGGGGAAACAGCAGAGTAGCAATCTGGATTCTCCATGACGAACCCCGTGGGCACATATTGGATAGGTGAAGTATCGACAGTTGGGCTTTCGATAGACGGTGGCGAAGAGATGGTTTCTGACGGCGGTGGACTCGGAACTGACTTACTGGCCGCAGAAGTCGTAGTTTCGGCGATGAGACTAATTGAGGGTTTCGAGGCCATATAATTCATTGGATGGCCACTGATGATGCGGAAGCGGCCATCGAGCAGAACAGCTGACCATATAATCCCCTTGAATAACATGGGCCGAGCACTTGCGTTTTGTGAAGTAGCCGACAAAGTGGTGATCCCACCCGAGATAGCTGCGACCGAGGGAGTCTTAAGTGCCCATTTCTTGAAGCGAATGAACTCGAGATCTTGCAATCGTGGTGTACTCGAGGTACTTGGCGAAGTGTCCAGATTTTCTAGCGAGGCATGAGTTGTGGTTAGGGTAACCAAAACATCATTGGCATCCCGCAGAGCAAAATTTGCATAGATGATCCGCAAGCCACTGCTTGCACTGATGCGACTCTTATCACGATCATTCAGATCCAGGACAAAAGCTGGCCGCGGATCGTTGTCCAGTAGCTCAAGGGCACTGATTCGGCGTAGCTTGGCATTGGAGCTAGTGCTGAAAGTGCCCGAAACGGAGGGTACAGACGACGAAGAAGAGGCGTAAGTGTGTGAACGACGACGAGGGAAGCCATCTTCGCTGCGACCAACTTCAACGGGACCTTTACAGAGCGTAGCAGTTGCTGTGAAGTGTGGTGGCTTGATAGCTGATGAGGCAGACCGTGGCATGTTGGGGCGAGTGTCTGCAGACGAAGCCATGCTGTATCCATCTGTGAAATCCATTCTGGCGAGAGATGGCTCTGTAAACCCTCACTCTCGACTGATACCCCGGGTAGAGTATGGAGACTAGAGATACTAGGCAGTCTCTCGGCTGGACACCCAGCTTCGGAATCGATGATGAGACTCTTCAGAACAGTATCGGTGAGTAGGAAGTGATGAAATGGATATACGCAAGGTGGAATGAAGACCAAACAAGAAGAGGGAGAGATTCTCTTGGGTCGAAGGGATGGGGTACGGTAGAGGGAGGCGGATCTTCCGAGATCGAGATTTCGTCTTGATGCTGCTATCGTGAGAAGAACGTAAAATTGTAGAAGAGAGAAGAAAAGAAGAAAAGAGCAAAATCAACTTTGGGTTTCTATAAAGGCAAAGAGTTCGTAGAGGGGAAAACTAGACGGAGATAGACTAGAACGCGGACCCTTTTGGGCCATCTCAAGTTGTTGCAATGGATTTTTGCCACGGGTTACATATCTCAAAACCGCCTTGGCTGTTGTTCCGTCTAGGAAACTAGGATAATATGAGAAGATTCTCAGGCTAGGCTAGGGATAAAAAAGGCTAAGCTACCAGAGAAAGCCAAGGAGCCTCCTCCCCCAGTTCAAGCTGACTCGACCTCTTGTTTTCTCAGGAACAAGAACCGTTCCCAAAGCAGTTACACTAAGCAATCGCCGGTACTTGTGCTTATTCAGCAAGCTCTGACCGGAGCTAACAAGAGCACGGGTATCATCTAGCCGACTCTTGTTATTGCCGGGTAGACCTAAAGTCTTTGGCTACTTGTACTCGGTGAACTTGACTTTTTACATCCCCAATGAAAAACAGAAAAAAAAATCTCTCTTTTCCTTTGATAGTACTAGTCTGTACTAGTTTATCAGTTTTTGATATAGAAAGCAGAGGAGGAGAAACCACAAAGAAACCAGCTACATGGTTCCTCGAGATTTTCCTTATTGCTTTTTGTTGAGGCTCTCTTGATCGAGATCTGCCAAGCTGTAAGGAGAGACTTCATCCCGTCTTCCACTGGTATTTCTCATGTTTTTCTTCTACCGACCAGAGAATCTAATTCCAAGGCAAAAGTCTAACTCCCTTTCCCACCCTTTCCCTCCTTTCCTCTTAAGCTCGCCTTTTTACCTTCTGCAAAATAAGATATCTCCTTTAAATCCCTTACATTCCAGTCGGTTTGTAGGAAAAATAAGAAGCTTGCCACTAGACTGCATAGAGGTTTATGCCGCCACTTTGATCCATCCTTCCTCTTCCATTCTCGATTTGCCATCCACAGATAAGTAGATCCATAGCCTCTCTTTTTTTCTTGCTTTAGGTTATACATTCAAGCACCAAGGACAAAAGGCGTCTAGCACCGAAAGCAAAGCCAAGTAAGAGAGTAAAGACAGGAGAGACAAGAACATTGATTGAAGGTTCGCATAGCTTGACTAGCTCGCTTTGGTCTACATTCGGCAAAACATATAGAAACTGTTCATAGCTATGTACAAATCCGTGTGTGCTTTATTGCCAAGAACAGGAAGATACATTCGACGTTTGTATATCTCCCTTCATAAGATGTTAGCTTCTTTCTTGCTTCTTGCTTCTCGCTTAAGTAGTGTACTGAACTACGCTCCCCAAGCCCTTTTTTCTTCTTTCATCATCGCAAGGCTTTCCGCAAACTTCCCTTTGAAACGTTCTGGCTACGCCTAGAGAAATCTTCTCAATTATTCTTTCAAAACAATGTTAATGTCGAGAGTGAAATGGATGGTTGAAGACTTGACGTTTGCAGATTCCCAAAACATATTCGGGTTAGGGTCATTCGAGGAATCACACGCACCGTACACTAGTATGAGCAGCTGCTGTCAGCTGTACGTGGCTGTATACACGGTGTCGGCATATATGGCTCACCGTGCATAAATACTGTATATATGTCATTTGAATACCCTAACCCTATAATTTCCCGAACATCAAGATCTGTCACATCATGGTAAGCTTTTTGCAACGTGGTGACTGTCTCACACCTTTTGTTCTTATTCTGACTTGTTAACCATGGTGTGCACGATAAGCTCGTTGTCTCTTGGGGGCCAAATATGCGACAAAGATGATGCAGTGTGACCAAAAAGAAGGTGATATCCGGAGTATGAGAAATCACATTGTTTTCGTTTAGTGTACCGCTTCCTCACCTTTGTTTCTTTTTGTTTTTGCTTGGTGTGACGAGAAAGTAGTAGGCGCCAAAGTGAAAGAAAAAACCACTAATAAGAAGAAGCAGAAATCGAAGTACGCAGGAGTTGTATTGCATACTTAAGCATAGACTTTCTGGACTTTGCTCACGAGCTACCCTTACTAATGTGGGTGTACTACTGTATATACATACATACATATTTGCATGTACATGATTACGGGAAGACAAAGCCAATGAGCTGAGTTATGTAGCGGGTAAGCATGATTCGTTAGGATTACGATATCTTCAGCACCCTGCCTCATGTACTGTACATGGTACATTGTAGTATAATTGTATACAATCACAAACTAGTAATAATGCGGATGAATGTGCGTCAACGTGTTCTCGGTATAGACAGAAAGAAATCAGATTCAGCGCTTGGCTTACATGATAAAAAAAGCAGGATAGTCTGTCTGTGGTGCCAGATTGGATTCATGATAATCCTACGCAAGCTCCCGAGTTGCCCAAAAGGCTAGAGAAAGCAGAAAGCCATGCCTGTCCAGACATGACGGTCTAGATCGTGGCTTTAGAAATATCAGCTTGAAGAGCTCAAGACAAGGGAGGGAGCGAATATAACATCCGGCTGGCCGCCCAACAAGGCCTTCATTGCCTGTGTTTTGCGGCGCAAGTAACTCGCCAAGTACGTACATGAACTAAATGAGCGCGGACGAGAAAGGCATGGCACGTTTCCTGTCCCAGTTTTGCCTAGACTCTCTTTGCTCTTATTGTTAGTGTTAGTCGTACTACTACTAGTTATTTAATATTTAGGTCACGCTGGGCGGCTGCAGAGGGTAACCACGACGCTTCAGGGAACCCAAGAACAGACATGAGCATACAAAAAAGGTAGACAAGATTGAGAAACGCTGTGGGTAAAAGACAGACAGGCGTCTTCACTTGATTAATATCGCCGTTTCTGTTCGATTTACTCTGACAACTGAGCCTGCAAAGAACATATGTAGCCAGCCAATCATTGACTGCGAATGCAGGCTATTTTAAGCGCCCAGCTGTCGTGCAAAGTGGAGCCTGATTGGCTAGCCAGAAAAAGGCAGGAGCGGCAAGAAGAGGAGTGGGTCTTTGAACTAGCCAATCAGCACTTTGAATTCCTGCTAGGAAGGTGATGAGAAGGGGAAGAGAGAGAACGGGGAAGGAACGGGGATGGGCTTATGAAGAAAATTGGACAAGAATTAAGAAGATGAACGAGATATTGCTGGAGAATTGCAAAGGCCTTGAAGGTTTTATGCTGTGGAAGGTGTAAAAACCCGAGGGCTTTTACTCTAGAGCTACGTATAATTCAGCTTGGCACAGTAAATAGTAGAGACATGGATAAAATACCTTGCTATAGTTGCATGTTTGGCCGCCCGAACTGGCTTGCGCGGGGCCTGGTTGGATGTCTACAGTTGAAGTTGTGGTTGCAGTTACAGTGGCATGAGGAATATAGTACATGCTATGCGAGAAGCACAAGAAGAACAAACAAAAGGTAGAGTAGAGCGAAGTAAAAACCCGGCATGGCCCCCATCATGAAAACTTGGCTGCCGAACTGTTGTTCCTCTTTTGTTTTTTATATTTTCTTTCTTCCTCCTGTATTATTTGTTTCTTGATGTGGGCTTGACGTAATCGTCGTGGGAGTTTATTGCATATACCGAAATCGAGGGACGATATCATCACTTTTGTCCAAGAAACTCATATCTATCTTCCACTGTCTCTCTATATACGACTCAACTCAGTTTTACTGTGCTGGCGACTCGAGGAGTTTCTAAGTTCTTTTGTCGAACTTTGATCCCACACTGAAAAAAGGCTGATCTTTTTCCATTTCCTGTCTGTCATATAACCAACAGCAAATCACTCGGCTGATAGAAGCACTCGCCTGCACCTTTTCTTTCCCCCTCTCGCTATTCTTGTTTTATTCAATATTGAGCACGTTAAAGAGGCCATCGCCGAACTCTACAGAAACCCTCAATTCGTCTATAAACCCTGTTCACCGAATCTGACGAGCACTTATACATACCTCTTCTGATATCCGAAGGGCAGCTCATTCACTTTTTGATTGTACTCCTACTCCTATCGCAATGTCTTACAAGATTCTTCGACGGCCGTGGAAGGACCGACGTCCTATCTACTGGCTCATGCTTGCCGAGCTGGCCGGTCTCGTCCCGATTCTAGTTCTCTTTGGCATTGCGCAGCCAAACTGGTATCGTACGCGCTTCTGGCAGATTGGCTACGAGAATGGCTGGAATTCAAATCCCAACATGATCGTGTACGCATACGCCAACTACAGATCCGTACCGAAGATTCCGTTCGTCTGGTCTCAAACGTAAAGTGGCCCTGTCATGCCGAGAACTTGAGAGAGAATAAGAGACTAACATCCTGTATCTAGACTGACGAATTTCAATGTCGCCATTTCCATTATCTCGCTATTCTTCTTGCTATCTAAGCTAATTAGCTTCATTATGCGCGTGTGGTATCCGCTTATCGGCCTCCTCGCCAACTTGGGCCTGGTTGCCATCTACACAGTGAGCACCTACGGTCAAATCGGACCTGATCACGCTGATCCACGTTACAGCACAAATGTTGCTTGGTATATCGCCAAGCCATGCAGTGTCGTCTCTGCGTATGGCTCGGGGACGGTACATAAATGCAAGATGGCCAAGGGCGCCCTTGCCGTGACAGTGTATATGCTGTAAGTTATCTTCCACTAGATAGAGAAGGGGGGAAGATACTCATGACTAACATTCACTTTGCCTTTATAGCTTTTTGTATGTCTGCAACCTGGCTTTGGCTGCTTGGGCTATGATGCCCACCGAGGCCGATAAGGTCGATACCGACAATGAAGATTCCGACAGCCCCGAGAAGCCCAGAAGCAACTGGGAAATGGGAAGCTTACGATCGCCAGTGACGGCAAACATGCCATTTACACCACGAACCCAAGCCTTCAACTCGTTGGATGGCGGCGGACAGCCAAAGATCCCAGCGGCTTATTACTAAATTCGATTGAAATCCATAATGAGGGAGACCGCTGGCAGAATACATTTTTCTCTTTTCTTTCTTTCTTTTTCTTCTTTTATGTTTTCTCTGTGTAATCTGAGCCAGAATTTCCTTTGTCGATCTGTCTTTTTGGGTTGGGCGTTATTCGTTTTTTTAATGAAGGAGAAAAAACTGCTATTCATCAGAGTCTTATCTGGTTGAAAGCAGGACAGCCTAACATGGAATAAAATCATTCATGTATACTACAATGTAATTGAAAATAAATCCCTACGTCGAGTATAAACAAGAAATTAAAGGCAACTTTTGATGATTGGATATATGTCTATATATCTGTATATTTATCAAGAAGGATATGTACAAAAGATGGATCAAGGGTTGACTCGAAATGGGAAAATCGTCTTGCGGCAATTGCCCGGCCCGGTCTTGTACAACAACGATATCAAGACTCGGAAAGAGATTCTGAGCAGTTACTTTATAATCTATCTGCCTGTTCATATTCTTGTCGAGTCGAAGTTATTTGTGCCTCGAGTTCGTGTATCTGTATATCTATAGCGATAACCAACGTCGTGCCTGATTCCATTTCATCCGATTTACTTGACTGTTTCAGTAGCTGCAGCGTAGCTCCAATTCTAAAGTGGGGAATTCGGCATGCATTGTCTTCTCTTATCAGTCTCGTAAATCGTTACATGATCAAAACAACAATCTTCACTGTCTATACTACAAATAAATCGGATTGTATATGAAAAGCTGGCCAATTAGACATGACGACCATCCTGAAGAGATCACAAACAGTTGCTGCTTTTGGCTGGCGATCTGCAGCGTTGTCAAACTCTAGAACTGCCTTCAGAACACCAATTCTACGTTATGCTTCTAGTTTGGTTCCTAAGGTAAGCCCATTGAACTCTATATATTATTTGATTAGATCTGACGTACAACTTGCACTATAGCTTCGAGACCCAACCCTGCTAAAACAGAATGTGTGCTATGTGAATGGCGAATGGATTCCCGCTGCATCTGGTGCCACCTTTGAAGTCCGCGGTAAAGAAGCTTCGAGCAAGAACATAAGAACGAGAGAAGGAGAAGCTAACTATAAGTTCTAGATCCGGCTACACGGGAACTTATAGGCACGAGCCCGGACTTTAATGTGGCTGACACCGAGAAAACAATTGTAGCTGCCAAGGATGCCTTTGCTCTATTCCGATATGAGACGGGAAGAAACCGGGCAAAGCTGCTTCGTCGCTGGTATGACTTGGTCGTTGAGCACACTGATGATTTAACGACACTGATAACGTGGGAAAACGGCAAGCCGGCAGCTGATGCTCGTGGTGAGGTTGGATATGCGGCTAGCTTCTTTGAATGGTTCAGTGAAGAGGCACCGCGTATATATGGTCAGACGATCTCTCCAACGGTCCCAACTAACCGAGTCATGACGGTGAAGGAGCCAGTTGGCGTTTGTGGTATGATCACGCCGTAAGTCTAGTACTCTGTGTACCTATACCGAGGAATGATGACGATACTAATGGTAATGGAATATGTTACAGTTGGAACTTCCCTGCAGCTATGATTACGCGCAAGGTTGGTCCTGCTTTGGCCGCAGGCTGTTCTGTCGTGGTCAAGGCTCCAGGAGAGACGCCATTCACGGCCTTGGCGATAGCTGAGCTTGCACATCGGGCTGGAGTTCCAAAGGGCGCCTTCAACGTTATTACGGCGCACAAGAACATGCGTGCCGTAGGTGAAGCCATTACAACGTCGCCGATCATCAAGAAGGTATCGTTTACCGGGTCGACGCCAGTTGGTAAGCTCTTCATGAAGCAGAGCGCCGATACACTGAAGAAACTGTCGATGGAACTTGGCGGCAACGCACCGTTCATCGTCTTCGATGATGCTGATTTGGATGCCGCTGTTTCTGGCGCTATAGCATCAAAGTTCCGATCGTCTGGTCAAACCTGCGTGTGCGCCAACCGGATCTTTGTACAGCGCGGCATTTACGATGACTTTGCTCAGCTCTTTGCCGCTAAAGTTCGTGAATTCAAAGTCGGTAATGGCTTTGCTAAAGGCATTACTCACGGACCGCTCATTAACGAGCGAGCTGTAGCCAAGGCCGAGGCACATGTGACCGACGCCGTAAAGAAGGGCGCCACACTGCTAGTTGGAGGCAAGCGGCTACCGAAGACCGGCAAGTTCTTTTTCGAACCGACCGTGTTGACAGGAATGACGCAAGATATGGCAATTGCGTCCGAAGAGACATTTGGGCCGGTGGCCGGGCTGTTCCTGTTCGATACTGAGGCCGAGGTCGTCAAGCTGGCCAATAATGTGCGTGTTGGTCTGGCGGGCTATTTTTACTCGCGTGATCTAGAGCGGATCTATCGCGTAGCTGAGCATCTCGAGGTTGGCATGATCGGCGTCAACACAGGCATCATCTCAGATCCAGCATCACCGTTTGGCGGCGTTAAAGAGTCTGGTTTTGGGCGCGAGGGGTCATCGATGGGTATCGAAGAGTATCAGGTGACCAAAATGATCACGTATGGCGGCATAGGAAAATCTTTACAGGGGTCTCAGTAGATGCTTAGTCATTAGAGCTTTAATATAGTGAAGCCGGCTCTTAAGCTCTGTGATGCTGTCCGTGGTGTTTTATGTGGGGCAAAACTTTGATTACTCAGCCTGTGACACAAGGCTATTAATGGGCATGTATTACATAAGCTACCCCACGAGATTTTCCCAGCGTCACAATTCTAGGCCATGAAGGGCATTGAACTCGGTCTTTTGATCTCAACCTGTAATTTCTCCTTAAACGGCAATTTTTACGTTTTTATGGACTGAAGAGTCATTTGCCGTTCTTCCATTGTCTTTATTTGACCTTTTACAAGGTTCCGGGTTCAATCGCTTCCTCGAAGTCGGAGCCTTCCTCGCGTTGATCCCGGTTCATCAAACGCCGTATCTCGACCGCCGACCATATACATAGTTCCGATACACTATGTCCAGAAGCATTCTCCGACCTGCCCGCAGCGGTGGCCTTGCGGGTTTCTTGCAGCAACGCCAATTGACTAGCCAAGTCTCACGGAGCTTCTCGACCTCATCTACCTTCAACAACGGCGACAAACCAAGCAAAGTCTTCAGCGGCGAGATCCCAAAGAACTATACCATCTCCCGGCCTAGCAACAGCAGCTCTTCGCCGCGGATTCCTCGTTCACGAGCTGCCGCTTCCGAACTCAACTCATTGCTCAAAAGCTCCTCAGATGCCACCACCGCATCTGCCACCCCATCGAAGCCTCCCGTTAGCGGTGCTGCCCGCATAGTAAATGTTCGCTCACTGCCGCGTGGCCGGAGTGGCTTGCGTCTAGGAGGCGGTGCTCTTGGTACCGTCGTGCGTAACCCCGACGGCACGGTCTCAGTCCGTCGCACAACACCGGCAAACCGTGGCCAGAAGGAGGGTCAGTTCCGGTCGGCCGGCGCGAAGCCTGGTGGTAAAGATGGCAAGAAAGGAGGCGGCAATAATCGTGGTGGCCGTACAAAGAAGGACGGCGATAGACGCAACCAGAACCCATACGAAGCCATGGCTGAGGACATCGATTGGTACGCGCCATACACCAAGGCCGAGTTGGAGGTCCTAACTGAGAGAGTGCCTGCGGCGCCGGAGCGGAAGGCTGAGATATTCAATCCCGTGCTGGGCATCGACGAGATCTTAGAGTACGCCCCTGCCATGGCCACCGATTCCAACATCCTTGGCAAAGCAGCAACGATACGGCAAACACTAAAGACCATTGCTGGCGGGCCGGTAGACCCAGGCCATCTAGCACATCCCAAGATGATGGCCGCTAAGTACGACTACCAGGGCGTCATGTACTTTGAAAAGCTACAGACCAAGAAGCTGCTTGAAGAGCGGTCAGGCCTAGCCATCAAGATGGGCCCTAGTGAGCGACTCAAGGATATCTTGGTGCGCCGTACAGTCAAGGGCCAGCACGAGGCCATTCCGGCGGTAGACAAGGCACAGGTTCTGCAATTGGCACGCAACTACCATCTCAAGGAGGGCACATACTCGACTTCGGCCACGGAGAAGTTTCAGGCGAAACTGAAGCAGATGCTAGATAAGGTCAAACCGGCGGCAGCAGCTGCAACAAGACGTTGAAGAGAAGGAGGAAAAAAGAAGGAATTGAGTAAGAGAGGCCCAAGCCTTTATACACAGCTCTAGTAGTTGATCAACGGAGACGGAGGTTGTTAGAGAAAATAATAGCTTAGGATACCGTTTCATTGTTGGCATATATCGATTGTCACTTATCTACGTAGGTAGTAGCTTCTTCTTGTTATTCTTGGCTATCCTGACCTGTATTTATCTGCTTCGCCTATATGTATTACCACTTTTACTGTATTTTCTTTCACCATTTTGTATAATAGAAAAAAAGAATACAACGCACACATTATCAGGAACAATATACCACATTTGGAAATGATAACATGGTTGCTTTAGTTAGCCGACTATCGTACAGATACTATCATGCAGAAATCATCTTGCTCCCTCTTTGTCGAATCTCTACGCCGATGCCTTGCGCTTGATCTCGTTAGTCGCCTGCGTTTCTGCCGCATCGACCGCCTTGATACGCTTCTGCATTTCCTTTAGCAGGTCTGCACTGACTGTTTTGGCGACATCTGGTCGAATCGTCTTATCCTTTTGCCAGGTCTGCACCAACTTTTCCCGCTTCGTGCGCACGGCACGAATCTTCTCGCGCCACGCATGGCATAGATCTCCTAGTTTCTTGACCAGTTGGTCTGTCGGCACAGCCTCGATCTTGAGAATCAAGCCCAGCTCTGTATCCGGATCAGGCTGTGGCTGCTGGTTGAAATCAGGCGCGGCCTGAATGGCTGACATGATGGGCTTGAGATACTCCTTTTCGTAGGCGATGATTGCCATGCTACGGGCTGTGCGTGGTATTACTTGACCGACTTCACGTAGTGGATACGAAGCGCTTGCCTTACCGGAACGTACAAGAACCGGTAGAGCGCCAAGGACGTCTGGGTTGAAAGAGCCGCCGGCGCGGAACTGCGTTAGCTGCTCGCGATAATGCGTATCAGCGCGTGTCCATTGTGATTGGACATCCTCAAAGTTGCCCGGATCGTCTGGTTTCGCGCTGGGATGATCACCGCCATCAGCAGAGCTTTCTGAAGCAGACGAAGTAGCAGGCGCTGATGGTGAGCCCTTCTTGGTGGCTTTAGCGCCCTTGTCTTTCTTACAAAGCACTGCAGACTGGCTAAATAGGCGATGTTGAAGAGTATGTGAAACGACAGATGTTGACACGATAGATACCGTACGCGCAGAGCACCTTTTCAAAGATATATTAGTGCCTTTTCAATATATATGACGACTTAATGGCAATCTTTGACTTACAGTCTAGTACTCGAAGCCGTAGCACTTCTCACGAGCCGCAGCGCCGTTGTTTTCAAAGAACTCATGATTAGATTGACTTTATTTTTGCTTAGCAAGTCAAAAATATCATTGTCGTATAGAACAAAGATAGTGGTTGCACCTGCGTGGAAGTCAGATTGTCGAGGATCCTCACATATAGAATACACGATCAAAGTAAGCTTCTTCAGCTTTCTACAAGTTTACTACAGCATCTCGCTCGCTGACTCATCCGCCATTAGATGCCAGCCGTTAAATTGGGGAGCTATCCATGCCCCATTTTTGAGAATGCTATACGGTATGTTCGTTTTCTTCGAAGTACTAGTCGCATGACACTCCAATAAGGTTAGCAAGAAAAGAACGACAAAAGAAAAAAGTTACGATTTTTATCTCATCATTTAATGTGTACATAATTTTTATGTTCTAGTAGTACGATGGCACATTCTGAGTAACTAAATATTGTAAGTGGGTGTAGATTTTGATTATCTCATATCTCTTCAGGTGTAGGTATTACAGCCGAATGTGAAGCGAAGGGTACATTAGGGAAGTGTAGAAAATTCCTATGTAGAAGCCATGAGTAAGCTCACTTTATGAGAGATAAGAGGACTAGCTAGAAGCACATTTGCGCTGAAAGACTTTTTTGTGGCACCACTTGCGCCTTTTATTTGCATCAGAACAGTGCGACCTGAAGAAGTCTCATAGTTGACAGCAGCCTCAATCTACAACTTGGCAACATCAAGATGTCCATTTTGGCAAGCTAGTGTTAGAGCAGTCCAGTTATCCAATGTCTCGTAATCAATGTTGGCGCCATATGAAAGAAGTAACTCAAGAATACCATTGCTTTCTTTGCCACAGCTAAAGCACAAAGTTTCGCTACATATAATGTTTCGTTTGGGTTGAGGCGTGGCTTCAATGAGAATTTTCACATTGTCGATAAGGCCTTGATAGGAAGCTATTCGCAGGGCGTTTATGTTTGTAGAACTAGTAGTTTGACCACATCATGATATCCTTTATAACATGCCATATTCACAGCTATACTGCTATCACAGCTATGCTCTGATCTACCGTAAAAAAAAGGTGTTTTATGGTAGGTTATCTTGATCTATAGACATCATGAGAACTGTTATACATCTCATTGACGCAATGGAACTCGTTTTGATGGCCTTCGTAAATCATGTGCCGGATAGTTCGACACTTTTCCTTCTTTGATTTAGCTTGGTAGACTAACATGGAGATGAAGATGAAAGACTAATCACATCTGTATCTATACATTTGGATAGTTTCCCGCCCGTTTGGCATGCAAAAGACAGGTGAAAACACTAGATCCTACAT